>JANBXA010000202.1:6132500-6350000 GCA_030556225.1 Cricetiscus sungorus | reverse complement strand
CTCAACAGTTTTGTTTTCTTTCTGTAATAGTAGGGGAAGGACCATACAGGTGTTCAAAATGCTTCCACTGGCTAACTAGACATCTCTAATAAGAAACAGAAAGCAAGTTATCCATAAAAATATTCCTTTCACGGGAGAGAAAGGCGGAAGGATTAAGTGAAAGTATTCTGATGACATTTTGCAAGGAGATGTCAAGGAAGTATGGGTACAATATCAACCACCTTGTATTAAAAAAATATTAGTGAACCCTCCATGGGTAAGAAAATCAGATCATTAAGAACTTTTTTCAAGAAAGGTAACTTTGTCTTTGGGAACCAATACAGTTTCCTTCCAGTTTGTGTATTAATCAGAGATTATTATTGGCCTTTTCTCTTCATTTCACAGCTTGTTCTGTATACTAGAAGGCTGGTTCCTTTGAATTATGTAATAACTTTCAAATAATAACTCAATGGAAGAATTCACCAGGAGTCTAGAGACCAGGTTGAAAGAAAGGTTGGGGAACTCCCTATCCTCAGCACCGCCCTTGCTTCAAGTCCCCTCCAAGTTCTCCTTTCTCCCCGCAATTAGTGTAACTGTCCCCCAGAATCCAGAGAAGATTGAGTCTAGAACCTCTGAAGAAGCCCAAAACTTATATATGTTCAAATATATTTCATAAAATATTGTGCAACATTTTACTGTTGGCCTAAGCATACCTTCCACATACTTTACCATCACTGGGTTAATTCCTAGGATCCAGCACAATGTGGGTGTTATATAAATTGTTACACTGTGCATTCTAAGAAGTGATGACCAGAGACAGAAAGCTCCTTACTTCTTTGGTACACTGGCAATATTTTTCTCAAATCTGTGTGCATTGAGATCGATAGAACCCTTGAGTTCAGTGAACATGGTTAGGAGGACCAACAGTATTTTCTTCTTCTTGCAGATTTTGTAGGTGCTGAGGTTTCACCTCTGATTCAACTTTTGCCCAGTCTTTCAGCCTAGAAGTGGCCCTAGACCCTTTTGCAAATATTTGCTAATTCAGTTTTTATATAAACCCACTTTTCCCCTTAAGCAGCTCTCCCTTGAAATGCCAAATTCAGTTCTTTCTTCACCATCTGCACCTGTAACAACTACTGTAATCCACTTGCTTCTTTCTGTCGTAGGTTCACAAACTGTCTCCCAAACTCCCCAAGCTAACCATTGCCCCTTCTTCAAAGCATTTCCTGATTAGGTATTCTGCAAACATCCCAGAGATTCTAGGCTCAATTTATTGTATTCCTGAAAAAACACTTTTCCCTACTTTTACAACTGTAAGAGGACTCATCATTTCAAGACAACCATAGAATAAAGTTAAAAGGAGATGTATATTAATATCTTGTATATTCTGTTCCCCCAAAGAATATCATGTTTCAACTTAATGTCAAATTCAATAGCACTTTATTCGATGCACAAAAGATTACAACCCACGTGCATTGTCTCTTCCCATATATTAGATTACTGGCTGTTTCCTAATCAGTAATATTTCCAGGATAGCTGTTATCTTTCTTTTACACAGTTCAAATATTGTACCTTCAGATTCAAATAAAACACTTTGGTCATGGCAATCTTTATTCTCATTGTCCTTCATTTAAAAAAAATTATGCCAAATGATTTGGTACACTGAATATTTTTCAGTCCCAAAGGACAGCTGTCCTTTTTATCAAGATACAAAACCACACCTGTAATCCAAGAGGTTGAAGTGGAGTCCTTTTGTGTGGTTGAAACCAGGCTGGGCTATGTCCAGACAGTGCGGTCTGGGGAAAATAAATCAGTCCTCATTTTGTCTATGCTCACTTTGGAGTCTTTGTATTTTTCCCATCTCCTGGGCACTCCAGCCTGATGATTTTGCATCCTTAGGATGTATCAGAAAGGAGTGGTGTTCAGCAATTAGTTATTATTATTAAGTGTTTCCTGTGTACTTACATACCATGTGATTCCAGGTAGAGATTGCTGCCACCCTACATGTTTTAAAAATAGGCCAAGTTGCAAGTCGCTTGACTTCTCAGGGATTGAGAAGCTGTTTCTTGCCTTCTCCGTGTTGCATCTACACATGGTACTGTCTTTATACGTTTATAACCTAAATCATGTGCTCTTGCTCGAAATCTTGAATAATGTGTTGTGCTTGAGCTCTAACATTATACAGACTCTAAAATTGTAATACCTGTCACCTTTACATATGATTAACAAAATCTTGAATAAGTGAAGGGAGACATAATATTTTAAACATTTAAAGAATGTATGTATAAGTGTTTTGCCTACACGTATACCTGTGAACCATATTCATAAATGTACTCACAGAAGCCAGACGATTCTCTGGAACTTGGGTTACAGATAGTTTTGAGCTATCATGTGAGTACTAAGAAGACACACTGGGTCCTATCTTGTGTTTAGGTTACCTTCCACTCCAATGATATACTTGCATTCAAGTGACAGTCACATCACTTGAATTTAGACATATTCTGCACCTCTCAGCCAAGACCATTTTTTACCAGATTGAGTTCTGTTTATGTTCTAAGCTTACGTTTGATCACTGGAGTTTCAGGGGAACACATTAAACACTGGATTTGAAGTGCATCTTTGTACTATGATATGACTTGTCACAGGGTGCTGAGAATGCTGACGGTTAAATGTTCTCCATATGAGCTAATTGACTAAGTATCACCAGTTCTAACTTGAGGACAATGGTCAATTCCGATACAAGTGGTAGTACGAGTACAAATATAATTTCACACGAAGGAAGACAGTGATTGTTATTTGATCATCTTTATACCCAGTACAATTAAAAGTAGATATTGATTAAGTGTGTGATTTTTTTTCTCAGGAAGTATACAGAGACAGGAAACATAAGTGAGAATCTTATTAGCTCAATTCCCCTTGGCTGCAAAGGGCAACATAAGACACAACAGAATAATGCAGAGACAGCAGTTGCTCCAGGCAGTCCTTCATTATGGCTCAAGTCAGGACTGTCTGTGCCATTCTCAGGCTGACGATACCTTTGTTTTCCTTGTGATAATAAGCAACACTTGACTTCTATCCACTCTTGCCCATAGACAGTAGTGTCCCAGCCATACTCTGCCAGAAACATAAACAGACATGTTAGTATTGTACACAATGTTATAATGTACTAAATAACAATACATTTACAAATTATATGGGTTTCACTGGGTGTAATTTGCCACTCTCAATTTCCCTTGACAGCTAGCCGTTGGCTAACATGTGTATTCTTTTAGTCCAATCTCAGTATTAATATTACCTCTTAGATCATACACATCACAGAATTATATATATATATATATATGATATATATGTACCTATACATATATGTGTGTGTGTGTGTGTGTGTGTGTGTGTTGATAAAATATTAAAAGTGTCTCCCATAAGCAATGGGTGCTGTTTATACAGATGTTGTAGCCATTAGGAATTGAAACCTTGCTGGAAGAAATTATGTCATCAGGGATAGGCTTGGAGGCTTTATAATTTGACTTCATTTCTGATTTCTGTCTACATTTACTGTATGTAGAAGAAAGGGGATCACTCAACCCCTAACCACCTCGCCGTCTTCATTTCAGTGTTCATTCCTGCCCATAATGAGAGACTCTATCTGTCTAGGAATATAAGGTAAAGTAAACCATTTTTACTTAGAGTTGTTTGTGTTGTGTTATTCTGTCATAACAACAGAAAAGTAACACTTAGTCATATATACTTACATGTATATTTATATGTATGCACACACACAATTGGCTAAGAAAAGGGAAGAGGCTGTAGCTTGGTTCAGTGTCTTCAAAGAGTCCTCACCAGAGGCAGAGAGCTGACCATTAAGCAGAGGGTCACTATGATGTTCAGATATCAGTGAACCCAGAATAGAGCTGCTGGGGTTTGCAGAGCCATGCATGAGTCAAGCTGCTGGGGCAAGTTGCAAGATCAGGTCTGGATAGACAGATGGATACATGGCAGTTCACGAAGGCCATACCAGCTGTGGAGTCTGAGTCAATGCCTGAAAGAAACATTTTTTTTTTATTTTGCTTGTTATTTCCTTGACTTCTCTGAGTAGTCAGATGATAGCCACTGCCATCACAGTGCTAAGTGTCACCCTTTTTGTGGAACCCAGAAAAGGTCGTTGGGTGCTTCCTTGAGGTGGATTCTTACATATGTTCTTTCTTTCTTTCTTTCTTTCTTTCTTTCTTTCTTTCTTTCTTTCTTTCTTTCTTCCTTCCTTCCTTCCTTTCTTTTTTCTTTCTTTCTTCCTTCCTTTCTTCCTTTCTTTCTCCTTCCTTCCTTTCTTCTTTTCTTTCTCCTTCCTTCCTTCCTTCCTTCCTTCCTTCCTTCCTTCCTTTCTTTCAGTGACTTAATACATCCTTGTGCTAACAAGGTCAAACTCTACACTTGTAAATGTGTAGAGTGAGCCTTTTTACTTTAGGAATACATTATTTATCATGCTGAGCCTCAAGGATGGTGTAAGACAGGTGAGAGTATCTAAATGCAAAACAAGACACAGAATCATTTTGCCTCTGCATTTTTACTGGAATGAAAAGAGGAAACAACTGTTGCTTGTAAAATAGAGTCACTCAGGGCAAAACGACCTGATCTCCACAAGTAGGCAGAATACATTCCATCAGCATGGCTGTTGTGACTCACTCCGATCATCAGTCTTAGATCACCTGACTGTGAGCAAGGCGAGTCAGGAAGGAGAACATGTAGACTGATTTTCTATAGCTGTCTTTAACCGCAGTAGAGAGAGGAAGAGCGGCTTGGATGTGGAGAAAGCAAGGGTATGACAGAATAGTGTACAGTTATAGCAATAGCCTCAGTGGCTGAAGAGACAGATCAGTTGTTGAGAGTGCTTACCTTTCCAAAGGGATGAAATTTGGTGTCTGCATCATCATGGAGGCTCACAACTACCTGTAATTCCAGCACTGAGGATGAAGTTACCTGGCCTCTGTATACTCTGTACACACACACACCCACACACACACACCACACACACACACACACACACACACACACACACACACACACGCACATGCACACGCACACACCAAAATAAACCCTTTAAACAATAGCAGTTATCCTTTATGTTTAAATACTTTGGACCATTATTATCTATGAGTGTATATGTAAGACTTTCTTCTCAATTTCACAGATTTTTTTTTCCAATATAACTGGATTATACATTCCTAACTTGTTTGTTATTTAGGCATTTTTTCTTTATTCTGGAAGTAAACATCCACAGATTGAAACTTCCATATATTGAAAAGAAGACAAGGGAAGACTATTTAATAATTAAAGAGAAAGAAACTTAGATTGCTCAGAGGTACCTTAATGTTAGGGAAACTTTCTTGACCCTTCTCGCCTAGTCTAATATCTATAGCTAAATGCCGCTAAGTTGCTTACTATATATCTAGGTGAGAGCAGCAGAAAAAATTAGATGCAGAATCTCCCACTCAGCAAGGTTGTGCATCCCATAGCACCAGACACTCCTTTGTGTGCTCACTAAGCACATGGTTTGGGTCTGAGTACACAACAACTACGCACAAATTGGTATAAATTACTATCAAGTAGATCATTTCCATCCATCAAAAGATTGTGCACCATTCTCATCTTATTCTTTTCTTCTGAGCAGAGTTATCTCCAGTGATTTAGAGCCTGTTCTAAATGTCTGGCTTTGAATTTATCATTTTCTTTTGGGCTCTGCTCCTTTTGATGAGGAGAAAAAAAAAAAGAAATCACATTTGGAACACATTCTTTATTCTGCATGAACAATTAAAGTTTTAAGGCATAGTCATTCTTATGAAGGTTTTGTCAACTGAATTAAAATATTAATTTGTGTGATTCTGCACTTGTAGACCTAGTGCTGCCTTAATTTTCAGGTGGAGTCATGGATTCACTTAACTATGTTTAGCCAGAAGAGTAATAACATCAGGAATTACACAAGTTTGGGAACAGAAAATGAGCTAGGCTTAGTTCAAGCATGTGCCATTGGGTCTTTCCTCTTGAAGCCCATTCCTTCTCTTTTTCTTTATTTGTACCACATGCTCTTGAATGTAAGAACACACTTAACAAAACAAAAACATACCAAAGATTCTCTTTGGGTTTTTACATGCTACCAGCCTCAGTCTAATAATCTTACTAATACTTGATAGAACTGGCCCTAAGTATCTCAATAAAATGGAGAAAATGCAAATTCACATGGTCATGCCCTTTGGTTCAAACTAGCAACAACAAATTGTCACTCCCCAAACACCACTGTCCAGACACAGCCACAATGACCATCTATGCTTGAGACATGTCTCAGGAACATGTTACACACTTGTTTCTGTCTCTAATGTGTTTGCCCTACCCTTTTTTTTCACATAACTACCTTCAATTCAGATTACAACTCTGAACACAAACACCCATTGTTCTGATACTGTTCTTGACATATTATTTTAATTTAATCATTGACTTATAGTTCTGCTGTTTCCCTTCATATCTCTTTCTCATGTCTTAATACACTGTTTATCTGTATATTTATTGAGTTGATAACTGCTTTCTATACTATGGTGAAACATAAGACAGTATCTGTTTTGGACAGAGCAATACTCCCATAGTAAAAAACAATTCTTGAATACAGTGGGCACCAATAATTATTTGGTTGAAAATTACAATCTACAATCTCTTGCTGAGGGAATACAATTACCATCTAAGGGGCTATGCCATGTAGCTCCCTAAGGCAACTGTTATTAATCTCTTTTGTGTCTATGTGTGTTTGCTTCTTCATCTAGTACATATGGAATCTGGGTTGAGAGAGATGGTGCAGTAGGAAAAAGCACTTTGATGAGCAAGTTAGGATCCCAGTACTAATATAAAGAAGATAGATATTGCCACATGCATAAGATAATCCTATTGCTATGGGAGACACAGGCAGAAGGATTCCTAGCGCAAGTAGGCACTAGCCTAGCTCCAAGTTCCATGAGAACGTGTCTCAAAAGGACTAAGACACAGTGCAGGACACCCATTATCCTCCACTGGTCTCTGCATCCACCACACACAAACATAGCACGTACCCTTGTACACACATGTGTGTGTGAGCGCACGTGCACGCACATGTACACACACACACACACACACACATACACACACACACACACAGAGAGAGAGAGAGAGAGAGAGAGAGAGAGAGAGAGAGAGAGAGAGGCGCGCACATAGAGACACCAGTCACAAACACCACATTATCTATTACACCTGGGCCAGGTTTTAAGCTTTGTTTGCCCAGTAGGAGGCTGACTATTACCAATTCAGTGTAGCCCTTAGGAGACCACACTTCTCATCCTCCTTTTTCTTGGAAGCCATCCATATATTGACAGGAAGACAAGGGAAGACTATTCAGTACTGAGAGAGAAAGAAACTTAGATTGCTCAGAGGTACCTAAATGTTAGGAAAACTTTCTCAAACCTTCTAGCCTAGTCTAGTATCTATAGCTAAATCCAGCTAAGTTGCTTACTCTTCATCTAAGTGAGAATAGCAGAAGAAACTAGCTGCAGGATTCTATTTGGGTTCTATCATGGATTCCAAATCAGAAGAAATCAGAAATTTTTATTCTTTTGAATTTGGGATGTTTTATTAAAAAATGGTAAAAATCTGAAACAGAGATTCATTAGGAGTCTTCAAGACCTCTTTTTACAGATGAGGTAAATGAATTTCAGTAAACTTTAGGCAAATTTTCCCAGGTCACACAATAAAAGATTGGGTCCAAATAGACTCAAACTTTTTGTTTTATTTCTTGCCTAGGGATTTTAGTCAACATCCCAGGTACTTTGCTAGCAAATATCTGTTTCAAGCCAATATACAATTGTAATGATGGAAGTGTTTATAGGTGATCACAGAAGCATGGTGGAGTCAATGAACTGACTAATACCTGGGTCTGGGATGTCCTTAACTCTGAGCACAACTACTTTTACACAATAAAGACAGCAAAATTTCATTTTCAGTACCTGACACGAAGATATCCTAAAGCTCAATGTAAGCTGCTAGGCACAATAGACGCTAATTAATAATCATCTTGCAACATTAAAATCTGACCCAGAGCATTGGATTAACTAAAGATGTGCTATTTACAACTGACATTTACTTTCAGGGTATCATATTTATGCTAACTCAAAGTAAATAGAAAAAGAATTTTTTTAAAAAAAAACTTTTATGTTTTGTCTAGGTCTCCCTTAAATAACTTTCATTCCCCAAATACTCACAGATAACTGACCCTTTCTGCTTCCTTTTAAACGAGCATACAAGAGACAGTGAAGATAGTCTAACAAATGAAGTGTAAACTGAATGACCCAAGTTTGATCTCTAGCAACTGCATAAGAATTGTCAGGCATCTATAACCCCAGCACTGTGAGGGTGGGGGCAGGACTGTCCCTGGGTCCTGCTTGTCATCTGCTCTAGATAGGTTCCATAAGAAATCTTGTCTCAGAAATTAAGTTGGGTGCCTGGGGCAATGACAGTACTTAAGAGCATACATATTTTCAGGGGACCCATGTTCAGTTCCCAGCACACATGTCAGGCAACTCCACGACCTGTATGTAACTCCAGCTACACTGGCTCTGACTTTTATGGGACTTGCACCCACGTGCAAAGACCCACACAGAGACATAAACACATACATGTTAACAAGATACGTCTTAAAAATTAAGTTGGAGAAAAATTGAGAAAGATACCTGTTATGAAACACTGGCCCACACATTTTTACACACACATATACACACATGTGCAGACAAACACACTCACATACACATGCATGGATGCTATGCACATTGGTAGACGTGGCTATCGATTTTGCTGATAGCAAAGCTAGGGAATTTGAAAGCAGTCATAGCTGACCTTGACACTTTGCCTGCAGATTTGTGCACTGAGAAATAATGGCAGCAGCTGTGATAGACTAACTACTCTTCCAGGATATGAATCTCTGTAGATTTTATGCCCTGCAGCCATACATCACTTCTGAAACCAAACTAATCCTACTACTCTTATTCTTGTCAGCTCAATGAGTAGTTCATCTTCCTCCATAACATTAAGGGAGAGAAATCTTTTGGATGGGCAGAAAACAATTTAAGCTCAGTGACACCTCAGAGAAGAAAAACAAATTGACTCCCAGCCATCTATACGGCAGCCCAGAGATGAGGATGGACTTGAAATTAATAAAGAACCTTCAGGCCATCATTTATTTCATAAATATAAGTTTCACGTAAGGGTTGCAGGAAGGAAGAACAATCCTGCCAGATACAGGATAAAGTCCAAACCCAAGTTTTATTTATTCTGCTCTGGTATGAATGAGGCTGTAACTAAATACTGACTTCCTGCCACCTTGAGTCTTTAAAGTAAGAGCAGTTTTATAGTGTCCAAAATGCTCTGGTGAAAAGCATGAAAGAAGTTTGAGAAATAAAAATGCAGGGACTCTGACATTCATAGTCTTATGTGTAGCTATATGAGCCACTGAGTTAGAGAATCTTCAAGTGTCATTAGAAGCCACAAATGAATTAGAAGCTACAATTAATTTTACTCATTATGTCTTCAGCCCATTAATTTTGTAGTATTATACAGAAAACGAAAATTCTATACAGCCTAGAGGGTAAAATAAGAGGGAATAAAAAATACCTCATCATCTTCTTCACATTTATAGCCTCCATTTACTCTGGAAGAAAGGCAGCCCTTCAGAATCATAAAGGATATTTGAAATTCTGTATTTACTAGTAGAAAGTATGGCAAATGGTGTGCGCTAGAAGGCCCTGTGACAAATTGTGACATAATATGTGCCAAGCCCATCACCCTCCACAGACACCCTCCTTCATCCAGAAGCTATTTCATAGAATAGAGTTGCTTGGAAAGTTGTGAACTGTAATAAAATAAGAATTCTTTGATTTCTGAACACCATTGATATTATAACACAAAATCTTCCTGCTTCCTACTGTGCTGTCAGGCTTCTGGAGGGTTACAGCCTCTACCTCAACGATCACTGCACCTGTTCACTAGTGATCTCTTTTGGGAAAGAAGGGAAGAAATAGTTCTCATTTTCTACTTAAAACAACAGAAGGACTGGGAAAAAGAGAATGGGGGGGAGACCAAATATTGTACTAGTGACCTAGAGAGTGTTTCTTGTTCTTGTTCATGCTTAAGTTTTACAAACAGAACGCTGTTTTTATGTTTCATTCACTTGCATCCCTTCTATTGCCTTTCTGCAGACATGTCTGCTCCTAAGACTCAGCATTTTCATATTTTACCCTCCATCTCATCCAGATGGCTCAGTGGTTAAGTGTGTGCTGCATTTACAGTGGACATGGGTTTAGTTCTTATCACCCATATCAGATAAATATTCACCATGTAGGAAGTACAAAGAAAGAAAGAAAAAAAAAACCCAAGAAAATAGAAAACAAAATAGTGTGACTGAAATATCAAACTAGTGTTATGGTGAGTTTAATGGGGTTACTTTCCTTTCCAAACAAAGATGCTTTAAATTGAGTTTAAAAACCAGAAGTCATATATGCAGTGACATGAACAATTACAATTAAAACTTGGGCACACAAATGTTAATCCATTTGCAAAACTCTGCTCGTTTCAAAGCGAAGGAAGTTAAATAGCATCCTTTTCTTCATGGATGAAAATATTTCATTTTCTCTTTCATATATGAAGTTGAGTTCTTATCAGGAATTACCCATAGTCATCAACAGGAAGACTTCAAGCTTCCCCAAATCTACCTGGAGATGGAGTCACTGCTGGATCAACATCAGAACCATGAACTTGAAACAGCTAAACATCCTTAGATGTGACCAAGAGCATGGAAATAGCCAATCTATAATCCGTTTGCAAGCAGCCCATGAAGATTTGAGAGGCCATTTTGAAAGCTCTTCCTAAAGGGTTTCTGTGTCCTGTCTTGAGATTCACAGCAAAGCTGTGGAGGAGCAGGGCCTTGCCATGCCAACACTAAAGCTTTGCTCAAGCTATGAGCTTTCAAGCTAGAGTGCTTCTTCTTTACCTCTCTGGGGAGTCTATTGTATCCACGAGGACAGAAACCATCTGGAAAGAGGGGACCTAGACTATGTAGAACTTCACCATTACACAGTTCATTCTCTTCTCTCCTCGGGAGTACTTAGCACTGGAGAATTATAGATCAGTTCATGTCATCCCATCTGGTTTGAGAATACACAACATTGTATTTGAGTCTCCAAGTGGATGGATTTGCTTTCTTCTCAATAATAGCACCAGGCTGCACAAGGGGCCTTCAAGAACTATGACCATTGCTCTAGCAATGACAATTTTTCATAAGATAAATGTCAAAGTATTTGGATGTGTGCTGTAAAACTGCCACTACTTTCCTATGTCCCTACTATTGGTTCTATTTGGATTAGTTTTGAGAGAAAATTAATTTTGAAAGTAGTCATTAAATTTTGGCTGCTGATTTGTCAGTTGCCCGCCGTTTAGGAGGCAGACACCTTTCATAGGGGCGTGTATTCTATATTTGTGTATTTATCCTGAAGATACCTTCCATACTGCTTATTTTCCTGAAGAAGAAATACAGTTTTTAACTAGTGTCTGGTAAGATTCTTCTCTCAGTACTTGCTGTGTTAGAGCCATTATCCACACCCTTTTACCATACATTTTTACCACGTAGAAAGTCACTGTGATGAGTGGGCACAGCTGTGCACTATAGAGGTTAGGTTTACACTGGAAACAAATGTCTCTTTGATTAGCAGAGCTGACGCTCCCACAACACCATTTGCTTCTTCCCTCCCCTTGCCAGGACAAGCAGATCCAGCCTGCTCCCCTCCTTCAGAATTCCCTTAGAACTGGGTACTGTATTCTTTATTCAAATATGCCCAAAAACCTCCCATGTTTCCTGTGACTTTCCCCCAACTCTTCTTTACCACTCTTCACAGTCTTATTGATGTGCTTGGGGTGGGAGACAGAGAGGGAAGCCAAGTATATCTATATTTATAAAAATCCATGGCAATCGCCTTTAAAATTCTTAGTCTTTGAGAAGAGTTAGAAGTAGGTGATGGCGATAGCGATGGAATCGAGGCACGAACTGTCTGATAGACTTTTAAAGTTCTGTATGTGTATGTCTAGCACTTACTTTTAAAATATATAAAAATATCTGTTATTATCCTGAGTTTCATGGCATAAGCTGACAGTCTGAGACAAGGTCCTAAAATTTCCTACTATAATATATAATGATAGTGTATCCACAACTGTATTCCATAGACACAACAGCATTTAGGGTTCTCATTACTATGCTATCAGATCTATTATTTTAAATAGGTTTCACAGTAGGTATTAAGTGTCAACTTGACACAACCTTAGAATGATTTGGAATGAGAGTCTGCTCCCAGGATTGTCCAGATTAGGTTGTCCTGAGGTTTTGTCTTCAATGGATGGTCTTGCTCTTTGTGGAAAGATCCAGCCTAAACATTAGCTGAACTATTTCCTGCTTTGTGCCCCATACAGAGTAAGAGTGGTGAAAGCCTGCTGAGTACTAGACTTGTGTGCATTCATAGCTCTGCTCTTGACTGTGATGTAATGTGATTGGCTGCTTCAAATTGCTGCCGCCTTAATTTCTCCATGAGAATGGGCTGTAACTTGGAATTATGAGCGAAAATAAGCCCTCTCTCCCCTGTGTTGCTCTATGTCAGGATATTTTCATCACAGCAACAGAAGTGAAAGTAGAACAGTATTTAAAATCAGAAAATATAGAGTCCTGCCGTCTAGAGATTAGCTGGAACATGCTTCCAGGAATGATGTACCTGCAAGCAAACAGGAACTCAAAGGAAAAGCAAGCCTGGGACCACACCCTAGGGCTGAAGCTTACTTTACATTTGTCTAAAGTGAAACCAAAGAGGCTAGGATATGTATTTGCTCCTTGCCTCCTGACTAGGACATGATGTTTCTTATATAGGTGAGGCAATGCCAAAAGGACTCAGCTAAGAATAAAGAATAGCTGGCCTTAGTCGTGAATGTTGGCTCTGTGTCAATTTCTGAAAACACATTGCATTTACTCATGGAAAAAAAAAAAAACTATGGTGCAAGTAAATGCAAAGTCGAAATATTCAGCCTAGACTAGAAAAAAATATACTATGGCCATTGAGGGAAACAAGATGATAGATGAAATCTACAAATGACTAGAGAGATGGTTCAGCAGTCTACAGCATTTGCTCTTCTTTTAGGGGACCAAACTTCATTTTGTAGCACCCATGTAGGGCAACTCACAGCTAACTATAACTCCAGTTTCAATGAATCCAACTTCATATTTTGCCCTCTACTGGCATCCACACATATGGGACATGCAGACACACAAACATAAATTAAAATAAAATCTTTAAAAAAATATCTATATACAACGACTACATGGGCTTATATGAGTCTCATCTGAACTGTAAAGATTATAAAATATAAAATACTGACAATACCAGGTACTGATGAGGATGTAGAAAGACTCACTCATTTGTATAATCTTGTTATAAATGTAAGACAGCGGAGCTGCTCTGGAAAATGTGGAAATGTCCTATAGAATAAAACATGCACTTACATATAATTTAACAATCTAAATGCTGGGTAAAGTGACAGAAACTACAGATCGCACTGAAGCCTGCAAACATAGTAAAATTTTTGTAAAGCTTTATTTATAAAAGTCTTAACACGTGGAAATAATACAAGGGTTTTCAATAAAAAAAAATTTAAATAAACTGGATAACCTATAGAACAACTAAACATGATATATATATACACTGTAGATAATCTGTGAGTGCTTTAACTCAAAGACATTTTACTGAAAGAATAAAAAGCCATCTTTAAAATATTGCATGCTTCATTTTGTTGAATGGACACAGATTCAAAATGCTTTCTAAATTTTTACCTTTGATATCTATAGATGAGTGCAGCACATAGCTCTCATCAAAGATCCTGGTGTTTGCACTGGGTGTCAGCTATTACAGGGACCTATAAGGGTTCAGAGTGCAGAGAGTAAGTGACTGTGGAGAGATGGCACAACAATGAAAAAAAGTGCTGGCTGCTCTTGAGGAGGACCTGAGTTTGGTTCTTAACACCCAGGGCAGGCGGTTTACAACTGCCTATTATCCCAGCTCCAGGGATTCTGATGCTTTTCTCTGACCTTCACAGGCACCTGAACACAGATAGTTGCACACACATACACACACACACACAACACACATTCATGCACATAAATAAAAATAAATTTTTTCAAAAGATGAAATTAACGCTACATTGAAGAGTAACATGAGTCATAATAAATTTTGTTTTGATTTTCAAGATAGGGTCTCTTTTTATTTAAAAACAATTTATATATATGTATATATATAATTTTATATATCAATCCCCCCCCATTTCCATTTCCTCTCCCATTCTCCCATGCCTCCTACCAACCCTACCAACCCATACCCTGCCTGCTCCCAAAGACAGTGAGGCCTTCCATGGGGAATCATCAAAGTCTGTCACATCATTTGGGAGAGGGTCTAGGCCCTTCTCTGTGTATCTGGGATAAAATGGTATCCCTCCATAGGGTCCCTCTGTGTAGACTCCTGGATGTCCTGGTACTATCTGTAGATAAGGCTAGCCTCAAACACAAAGACCCACTTGCCTCCTCTTCCTCCCAAGTACTGGGATTAAAGGTGTGTGCCTCCTCCTCCTGACAATAAAGATGTTGTAGCTGCTAGTCCACCATGCTAAAAATCCAAAGAGTTAAGTAAGTCCCAAATGAAATACAAAATATACAAATGTATTTCTATATCAATTTAATTAAATTAAATCTTAGGGAAAAAAAGGTCACCATCTTGGTAGAGTAGTTCATTTAAATTTTAACATGTTTGTAGTTTCGTTTTACAACTTATCTTTTGCTTTCATTTTATGGTCAAGGACATACACTTTTTAAATTTTCTTTTAATTTTTATTAATTTATTTTTTTATATTCAAATCCCAGTTTCCCTCCCTCCTCTCCTCCTACTCCTGCCACTTCCCCTCCCATCTGCTCCTAAGAAAGGGAGTCTTCCCTAGGACATCTACTAAGTCTGTCCAATCATCTCTTTGAGGAAGGACCAAGGCACCTCCCCACCCCCACACCCCTGTGTCAAGGCTGGGTAAGGTATCTCCCCATATAGAACAGGCTTGACTAACTAAGTTTGTACATTAGTGTTACATCTTTAATCCACTGCCAGAGGCTTCATACATTGTCCCAGTTACACCATTGTTACCTATATTAAGGGCGTTTAGTTCAGTCTTATGCAGGTTCCCCATTTGTCAGCCCTGAGTCAGGGATCTCTCACTAACTGGGGTGACCTGATTCTGAGGATTTCCCCATGGTGGTCTTGAGTCCTCTGTTCATATTTTCTCTCCTCTCTCACTTTGATTATACTCCAGGAGCTTGGACCATTGGTTAGTTGTGGATTTCTGCATCTGCTTCCATCTATTTCTGGAAGATGGTTCAAACTTCTCTGTGCTTGTTGATTGTAGGCTGGGTATCTTTTGCTTCATGTCTGGTAATGTACTTCATGTACTTTTAAAACTATATAGGACAACACATTTAAATACAATTGTCCTGAATAATTTGATTCAAGTTAGTATCCAGGAGAAATTGCAAAAACACTCCCTACTCTATCCAAGTTTGATGACTGTTATTATAGGCAGGTATATCCCCCCTGAGAACATTTCATCACACAGTCAGAAAGGGTTGAACTCTTTTTGTAAGATTATAGTATAATAAATCATCAGAGATCTAATTTTACATCATAAAATTACAGCAAATACTTAATGCTAATCTGATAAGCATGCCATAAACACACTACAAAAAAAGTTTATACCAAATGACTACAGCCAAAAAGTAAAATGTCTGACAAATATATTTACAAAAGAAAGGAGACAGATAATCAGTATAGTATATTGTAAGAAAGTGAAACTTTATGGTTATAAAACTCTACGGAGAGCAATGCACTGAAAGGATGCTTTGTGACTGTGCCATGAAATCATAGAGTTTCTGGGTCTGGAGAGAAAGCTCAGGTATCAGGATTGACGCTCTTCTCCCACAGGACCAGAGTTCACTTATCAGCACCCGTGTGCCTCAGCTCCTGTGATTCTCATAACCTTTCTGTCCTGCATGTATTTCTGCGTAAATATGGTACACATACCCACATACAGAAACACATGTGCACATATAAAATGAAAAAAATTGAAAATATACACTTCTATAAATCAAATCCTCTTTTACATTCTGGCACAATGAGTAACACTAGAAAACAGTTATATTGAGAAACTTTTATCATATATGCAAAAAATAGAATAATAATCTTTAGCTTTATGATTTTCAGCTAAGACTTGCCTTGGTGCACACAAGAGGTTCAATGTGCAGAATACTTGGTAAGATGAAGAGACAGAAGTGTTTATTAGTTTTCATTTCATTTAGAGCTCCAAATGAAAACAGGAAAGTTTTGCTTGGTCATTGAAGGAAACTGGAGTCTTAGAGCTACTACTAAATTTAAAATTACCCTTTATTATCTTTAATATATGGCATCATGAAAAAAGGAAAACTTGATCACTGATAAATCGGGAAATGTCCAGAGATCTACAAGGATGACCCCAACTAACAACTTAAGCAATAGTGGAAAGGCTTCCTTAAATGCTCTGCCCTATTATGAGATTGATGTCTACCTTACATGCCATCCTAGTGTCTTCATCCAGTAGCCGATGGAAGCAGAAGTAGACACCCACAGCTAAACACTGAGCCTAACTCTTGGAATCCAGTTGTAGAGAGGGAGGAGTGATGAGCAAAGGGGTCAAGACCAGGCTGGGAAAATCCACAGAAATAACTGACCTGAGCAAGGGGGAGCTCATGGACCCCAACTAACAGTTGGGAAACCAGTATAGGACTGAGACACGCCCTCTGAACATGAATGTCAGTTAGGAGGCCTGGACAGTCTATGGGGCCTCTAGTAATGGATCAGTATTTATCCCTAGTATACAAAGGGACTTTGGAGCCCATTCCACATAGAGGGATACTCTCTCAGCCTAGATACACAGGGGAGGGTCTAGGTACTGCCCAAAAGATGTGACAGACGTTGATGATCCCCCATGGAAGGCTTCACCCACCCTGGGGAGCAGAAGATGGATGGGATGGGGTGTCAGTGGGGGGCATGGGAAGATTGGAGTGAGAGATAACTGGGAATGATAAATAAAAAAAGATTGTTTCTAATTTAAATAAAATAAATAAATATTTAAACGTTTTACAACTTACCAATTAAAAATAAGGGATGCTTGCTGCACTCGCAGAAGACATGAGTTAGGCTCCTGGCACCTATATCCAATGACTCAGGATTGTTCACTCGAATTCCAGTGGATCGGATACTTTCTTTTGGTGTCCCAGGGCACTTGCATGAATATACAATTTCATAGGCACAAATCCACGCAGACACACACAGACACACACACACACACACACACACACACACACACACACACAATGCAAAGTGAAAATGTAAATGTGTATGTATATTTGTATTAGATTACTGGTACTCAATAAATAATTGTCAAAAATTTTGTTGCAGGCAAAGGACAACTATAGTCAAAGCTCTGGGAAGCTTCATAAATATTAGAGAAAGCAGTGTGGTATTGTAAAGGTTCTTCATACAATTTGTTATTTTATACATACTATAAAACCAAATGTTTACTGTTATGATCTAAGAGAGTGTTCAAATTAACATGGCAATCATCACTAGATTTCGTTTTTATTCTAATATACCTCACCAACTACCTCTCCTGTTTCCTTTTCCCCCATAGATAGATGAATTTTCAGAGTTCTCTGTGATCTTTGCATTCTTTAGATACAGATTTCTCATTTAACTATGGCCTGCTTTTTTTTTTAATCATCATTCTGCACAACTACTGTGATGATGGTCTCTGATGAACTTCTTGTTGTTAAATCTTAGACATTCCTAATTCTCTTATTTCCCAAGTATTTGATAGCACCATACAATACATCCCTTTCTGACACCCACTAAACATGATTTTTCCCTCTCAGGAGATCCAGGTATCTGTAATCTACCAGCTTTCTTTTTCTACTAAGTCTCACTGATGCATTGAAATAGTATGTGAAATTCAGTGGATAAGGAACTTGCCAACCAGTCTCAGGGAAATGAGTGTGGATCCCCAGAATGCATGTAAAAGGCTGTGTGCCCTTATTTAGTAATGGAAGAAGACATGATAAATTCCAGAAGCTGTGGCGCAGCAAGCCTGTCACAAACAGCAAGTGAAAAGAGATATCCTGTCTCACACACAGAGGAAGGCGAGGAGCAACACTATATGAGGTTATTGTCTGAAAAATACACATACACAAATGATAATAGTAATAGGAAATTCCACAGTGCTCTTCATCTTCTCTCTTTGAGGCTTCACTTCTGTTTACTGATGACTGATACTCAGGATTACACAATCCAGACACCTATTCTCCTTATGAAACACCTCTATTCTGCCAGATACCTACCAGGCATCTCCTTAGTAAGCCACCTGAATCCTTTGTATTCAAAGCATGCTTGCTATTTTCTTATTCCCAGAATATACTATCTACTGCTATTACTATGATTCAATAAGTAGCCTAAATAACCTGTTTATTAATCAAGAACTGAAAATCACACATGATCTCATCGATGCTGGCCAGTATTATATTAACTTGACATAAGCTATAGTTATCTGAAAGGAGGGAACATTGATTGGAAAAAATGTCTCCATCTGATCCAGAAGCAGGGTGCCTTCTTGATTAGTGGTTGATAAGGGAGGATCCAGCCCATTAAAAGACATGCCATATTTGGGCTGGTGGTTCTGGATTTTATTAGAAAACAGGCTGAGCAAGCTATGATGAGCAAGCTATTAAGCAGCCCCCCTCCATGACATCTCCATCAACTCCTGCCTCAAGGTTCCTGTCCTGACTTCCTTCTATGAAGAACAGTGATGTGGCAGTATAAGCCAAATAAAACCCCTCCTCTCCAAATTACTTTGATCATGTGATGTTTCATCATAACAATAGTAACCCTAATACATCACCCCTTGTTGTCACTGCCAAAATTTGTTTAACTGTCAGTGGCTGAGCATGCTCAGTACACACACACACACACACACACACACACACACACACACACGTCACAGTATGTGGTGATATATTATTTATGATTTATTAAATCTAGCCTGATGGTATAGAATTCAAACTAGTCACAAGCCACAGACCCAGGCAATGGTGATTCACACCTTTAATCCCAGCAGCCATACTACTAAACCATAGAGCCAGGCAGCGGAGGCACACACCTTTAATCCCAGGACTCAGGAGACAGGCAGATAGATCTCTGATAGGTCAAGGACACACTGAGCTACATGAAATTTATCTAGGCTGAAAGAGAAACAGCTCACACAAAGGTGACCTTAGCATTTGGGATCACTTGCCTTTAATCCTACCAGTGGGGTGTATAAGATAGGAGCAGGTACTTAGTCTTGGGGAATTAGTCTCTGCCACATAGAGGACAGGATTGCTTCAGCCTAGGTATAGGTAAGAGCTACTGGCTTGACTGCTTTGCTTCTCTGATCTTTCTACTTGAACCCCAATATCTGTGTCTGAATTTTTATTATTCTTGTTATACTGAATGCATACAACACTGGGCAATACACCTTAAAATGTAGTAATACAGTTTGAAAAGTCATTCAGGATACTTATAGAAAGCCAAATAATTATCCACAGCAGGGTATAAATGTGCACTAAGGCAGTGTGTAGATACTAGGCATTCTACCACACACACACACACACACACACACACACACACACACACACACACACATATATATATATATATATATTCCCTGTAATCTTTGATAACTAATTACAGTTTTGTAGTTTGCATTTAATGTATTAGTAAGAAAGCCTACAAGTGTCATTGTGTCTTATACTTACTGATTATAACCTTGAACTCAAATTACATTTGGAGAAGTGGAATGTCTTAGTTAGATCCCTACTACCCTGGAAAAGACCTTGACCAAATGCAACTTGTAGAGGGTTTACCTCCACTCATATCTTATAGTCCATCATGGAGCAAAGTCAGGACAGGAACTCAAAGCAGGAACTTAGATGGAGGGTTGAAGAAGAGATGGTGGAAGAGTAGTTCTTATTGTATTGCTCCTCATGGTTTGCTCAACTTGCTTTTTTAAACATCTCACAACGAGCTGCCCAAAGTTGGCCTGTGACTTTCCACACCAATCATCAATCAATTACATGCTCCATGGGATTTCCTGTGTGTCTATCTATAGGGAGCACTTCTTCTTAGATAGTAACTTTCACTTGTCAAGTTGGAAAAAAGTTAATCAAGTCACAGGGAGTTCTGTATATCTTCATATACCATACCTTCTATATAGATATGAGTGTGGGATGTAACTGTGCTCAGGTCAATTCTTCCCTGTAAGATGTCTTTTTCTGCAATTTTTGTGTTCAATGTTTTAAATAAATTATGAGCAGGGGTCAATTTCATATGTGGTTCAGAGCCTATTGCCTAATCCCAGTAACTATGGGAAATATATGATTCCCTTTGGTGTCCCTACACTGTCCCATCCTCACACAATTTAGAAATTCCAGTGCTTAGTATGTCTTTGTACCTTCAAGTCTTATATTTTACTTTTTTACCATATAAATTTTATTTGTGGCACTATAAAATGTTTTGTGGGAAATTTTATTTAAAGGTAACTCATATAAAAAGATACATAACTAATTTGGTGTGCTTTGACTTTAGCTATGCTTGGATGTAAAGACCAAGTCTTTTTAAATTGTCTGTTATTACATTTAAAAAATTCCAAAAACCATTGTTATCTTTGTTATATCTTGTTTTGAATTCATGTCTAAAAAAACAATGTGAGCTAAAGCCTTCTGTCTGATCTCATAGACCAAAACATGAATTTGCAGTCTGACACTTTCTTAAGAATTTCAGATTATAGCAGTCCTTTCACAATAGCATATATAAAGGTAGAATTTCAGAATTTAGGCTATCCTTTCAATTTATATCAAAATAGCATTTGTTGAATAAAACTTAGTGCATGGCTTTATCTCAGGAACATAAAATACTTCTAAATTTGGAAGAGTAAGCCTGTTTTTTTTAAATATAGCTCCAAATTCCATTTGTTCTTTATTCTAGCTAAGTAGATGATAAACAGACAGACAGATAGATGATAGACAGTGAAACAGATAAATAGATACATGCTAGATAAACAGACAAGCAGATAGATAAAAAGGTAAAGAGTCAATAGATACATTGACTTAGATAAAGAATAAAGAGATAGTAAGATGGACAATGATGATGATAGACAGAGAGATAGAAAGATCAATAGATGGATGGATGGATGGACTAGATAGATATGTATTGATAAAGTGATAATAGATACATAGAATTTCCTGTAATGTTTAGGTTCTGAGAATTGTAGAATGCCACCAGATTCAGTAGGAATGAGATATTGATCACATATGATTCTAAAATTTCTGAGTTGATCAATGGAATTTTTTCGTCTTTCTAATTACAATTTTTTCTCCTTTCCAGAGTCTGAGATTAATGATCTCAACAAGATGAGTCTCCATTCAAATCTATCTTACATTTCAGTCATATAGTAGTTACGATTAATACCTGAAAGAACTTGTGTTTATGAAACTAAGCACTATATACAATTTATAGACGTCAACCCAAAAGGGAAACTTTTCAAGTATATTTCATGAAAAATACTCTCATATTTCACATTTACTCTATATTTACCATTAGTGTCAATTTTTGAGCCACCTAACACAAATTTTCTGAATATAATGCATCCCGTGTTTTCTAAGCAGTTTACAATAATCTGAGCTTGCTGTTTTATGAAAATGTTCTTTCTGAGAAGCAAATTTTGCTTAATGATATTTCAGATATATAATCCTAATTGCTGCAGTCATTACTGATGCATTGTTTTGTATACTGATCCTTAAAATATTCCAAACACTGTTCCAAATATCTAATATTTGAAACTATGAGTTGATAACCTTATCAATAATCAATAATTACATAATTTATTTCCCTTTTATACTTCTTCTCCTCCTCTCTTCTCTTTTTCCTTTCCTCATGTCTGTCTCCCTTTCTATTACCCGTAGATTATACCCAGAGCCTCACACACATTAGGCAATTTTTCTAACCATGAACTTTCTATGTCTCCATTTTAACCACCTTACTGAAAAAGACTTTAGAGATATCCTAAATTAGTATTGTTTGATGGCTTCTTTCATTTTTTAAATTAAAAAGTATATTATTTAAAGATGCATAATTAAGTCACCATTCTGTAAATGAAAGACTTACCCATAGGATTTGTGTAAAAGATAATTTTTAATCTGTCTACTTAGGATATGAAGGAGGAAAAACATAATAATTACAATGGCTTACCATTTTATTTGCTATTTTATTATAAGTCAATTTCACATTGTCTGTATAATTTATTTATTTTGAGACTCAGATGGGATAAGAGGATTCTACTAAAGACATCATCCCTACAAAGAAATTGTTCAAAAGCATTGAAATTTCTGTGTAGGTGTCACACTCTCAGGCCTACTCTGCACAAAGAGCCATGTTGAACATCACTGAGAAGTTGATTTACAGTCATCTAGTAAAGATAAAGAGACATGGAACCATATTAGCTAAAACAGATATATAATGCCATCACAGGACAAGGGGCAGATAATTGGGGTCAAAATCAAACCCTAGCTATCCTTTCCTGAGAAGCAATTTTAAGCAAATTACAATTAAAAATAATTCTGTCTTGTATTTGAACATTTATAATACCACCTGATTTATATTTTTAAGTTTTAGCACCTTTTGATAATTAGGTTAATCTTTTTGTGTACAGGCCAGAGGCCAGCCTTTCTCATTCCTCCATGTGACCCCAATGGATCAAACTGAAATTGCCATGCTGGCAGCAGAAGCATTTACCTGCCAGACTCTCTTGTTGGCCCAATATCTGAGTTTAGTTACACAAAGCTCATTCAT
Organism: Cricetiscus sungorus; assembly: GCA_030556225.1. NCBI lineage: Eukaryota > Metazoa > Chordata > Mammalia > Rodentia > Cricetidae > Cricetiscus > Cricetiscus sungorus. The sequence continues at coordinate 6,326,928 of JANBXA010000202.1, read as the reverse complement.
TATTAGCACTACTAAATGATTAGATTAGTTTTCTTTATACATCTAATGAATGAATTAATGAATTTTTTCTTTAATTTTGAATTTACCTACAAAATAATGGGTTCCTTTGTAGTGTCTTCCCAAATAGTTTGTGTTTTTGTTATCTTTTTTCTCAACTACCCTTACCCATTCTCTGGAACTACACTTCCTTGCTAGTCTACTTCCTCCCTCAGCAGCCCCTCAACAACTATTATGTCACCAATTCTTCTCCTTTTTACTTCCTCTCCCTCCTTTTTTTTCTCCTCTTCCTACTCCTCCTTCTTCGCTTCTTTAAATTGTTTTGAGACAGGGTGTCTAAACCAGTCTGCCCTCAAGCTTTCTGAGTACCCAAAGATGATCTAGAACTTGAGTTTCTACCTCCATCTTCTAAGTACTAGAATTATTATTATTATTATTATTATTATTATTATTATTATTATTATTATTATTAAACTACCATCCCTAGTTTGTGTACAATGCAGATTAAACCCATGGCCCTATGCACCTATGCATGCTAGGCAAATACTCCACCAACTTAAGTAAATTCATAGCCCAGGCTTGGATTGAATTCTTAATCAAAACATTATCTTCATTCTCAAATTGCCTATTGATAGAGAAGTTTTGTGTGAAAAGAAAACAGTTGACTTGAAAATAAAAAGAATGAACACTGTTCAATAATTTTATGATCACAAGCTTATTTTTCCACTTCAAGTTTTCCATTCTCAAGTGAGCCCTATACTAAGTGATGTTAGAAATTAATTATGTTTATTATCTTTGGGGAGTTTAGTTGCAATTTTGTCACAGTAAACACCACAAACTCTGCTCTTGAGACAAGCTTTTACTATGATGATTAATTCTATCTGGATCTCATAACATTTATTATTTAACCATAACAGTAACACAAACAATATAATTGCTTAGGTGCTGGCCATCAATCTTTCATGGGACTTCAAATTAGAAAACATAAAGAGGCATAGAATTTAAGTCATGTTTCAGTTCGTTCTCATTTTCACAACCCTCAAGACTAAACCCAAATGTTGTATTCTGATTAAAATGCTATCTCTGCCTCATGCATTCTGGGTAGAATCTCTAATCAGCTAATATTGTACATCTCTTTTAACTCTCTGCCTCGATAGCAACATGCAGAAATTGTTTGTATTTTATTCATTTATTCATAGAAAATAGTGTATGTATAAAACCCGGCCTGTTGCAGAATAAGTCTAAGAACAAAAAGTGTCTCCTAAGACCATTCTAATATTAAGTGTAAGGTTTAAATTAGTTCAATGCATTTGTATATATCACCTATGACAATTCTATAATATATTATTATGCCCTACTACCACTAATATTGCTGCTCTTTTCTCTTGATATTTTCTTTTTCCATAGCCCACATGAATTTTTATTTATGTGTCTTATACATCTAGAGAAAGAATCTCAGGCTTTTTTCCCCCTGTGCATTTTTGTCTTGCTTCTTCATGGTTCATAATTCCAGCTGATGTTGTCAATGCACTGAAATCAATGCACTGAAATATGTGGCTCTTATGATTTGAGAGCAGATTGTTCTGCCATTTTCCTGGGCCTTTGACCTGCACATCAAATCTAGAGCTGATCACTACACACTTGTTTAAGATCATGATTTTTCCAGCTCTGGGATCATCAATGATTTCCAATTCACCAATGTAACCATGACTCATCATTACAGTCAGGAACCAAACAATAACTTCGGAGTATGGCCTGATGAGGATCTGGTGTTTGCCTTTCTTCTTATCATTGTTGATTCTGTTGAGATCATCAGGAAATTAATGCTCACCATGGCGACTGCGTGGAAAGAAGGCAGGAAACTTTCTTGGTATTGTCTGTAATCAGTTGCACTAAGAGATTAAGGAAAGAGATACAAACTTTTGTGAACATACCAAGTGTTGAGGTTTTCTTTTCTTAAAGGCTTACCTTTACTATTTCTTTTTACTTATTCATTTATTTTGAGGAGGCAGAGCCAGAAACCATCTTGACCAAAAGAGAGCTTCAGATCCGCTGTAGTGGAGTTACAAGCAGGTGTGAGCCCTGCTGTGGATGGAAGGAGGCACCATCTTCAGGAAGAGCAGCGAGCTTTCCATAACTATGGGTTGTATTCCTAAACCATATTTCCCATTTTTACTTTCTTTTTTCAATCTTCTTAACCTGTAATTGGGGAATTCCTATTACTCACATGTTGGGTTAGTTCAAATTCCAACTTATTCATTTAGTATTTCTAGAACCTTGAAAAGATTGACATCATCCATTAAGTTCAAGTTTTCCCCATTTTGGAATAGGTATACCACTCAGGGGCTACTTAGTAATTCAAACGACATTATGAAAGAAAAGATACTAACAGTCTTGAATAATTACTGCTAGGGAAACAGCATAAACTATGTTCATAAGCGATAAGCTTTATTCAACCTAAACACAGTGAGCATCAAAAATTCACTAGCTGTTAGATATATACTCCTTTCTTCCTAAATTTTGCTAACTAAAGTCTCTATTTATTTAAGGTATACTTTATCCTTTGACATTTTTTTTAGTTTAATTTAGTTCACATACTTACATTATGAATGGTATTTAAGAATATGTTTCCAGGGGATGGATATGTGGCTCACTGGTTAAAAACACTGCTCTATCTAACAGGGGATGTGAGTTCATCATCATCCTCAAGGCAGCTTACATCAACCTACACACTCCATTCCAGGAGATGCCTTCTGCTTGTCATTATGGGCTCTGTCACACACATGATGGACATAAACTTATTGAGGCCAATATATACACACAATAAATAAATAAATAAATCTTAAACTTTAAGAATTCTTTTGAAAAAGGGTTTCCTGGTCTTCTGCGTTTGAGAAATTCAGAGCACTGCATGTTCATTTTCAGATCTCTATGTGCTTGTGTGTCCATTTATGTTTGAGTTCATGCACTCCATAGTACACAGGTGGACGTCACAGGATAACTTCAATCATGGATTATTTCCTATCCTCTCATTTAAGATCTTTTTGGTTGTCGCTTTCTGTATAAGCCTGGGTAGCAAATTATTGTGCTTCTGGGAATTTGCACATCTCCACGTCTCATTTCTCCATAGGAGATCTAAGATACAGAGATGTATTACCACACCTGGGTTATGTAGGTCCTGGGGATTTGAACTCAGTTTCTCTTACTTAGGGGGGCCACTCCCATTTGTTCTAGCTCCATTTTTGTTCTTGTGATAAGATGCCCTGACAAAAAGCAAACCAACAAGCAAAAGAACAACAAACACAGAAGGTGGGTTTTGTTGCAGTGGCGGTTGTGGTAGTCACTGTCATTCATCTTATAGTTCAAGGATACACTCTGTCACTGTGGGTAAATCAAGGAAGAAACATCAAAGAGCCTTTACGCTGGATACACGCATGCTCTATTGCTTGCTTGCACTCTGCTGACTTTCCCAGCTCTTACATAATTCGGGATCCAGCTCATGAAATACTGTCACCAGTATTTAGAGAGGGCTTTCCCACCACAGTTAACCTAGTTAAGAAAATTCCTCCAAGGCATGACCTGGGTTCAATACAATATAGATAATTTCTCATTGAGATTATCATGATAAGTGACTCTAAGTTATGTCAAGATGACAAGTAAAGCTGCCCATCTCACCAACCTTTTATGTTTAAGTTTGAGTTGCAAAATAATACAGTAATTCTTTGTTATTTATAAAGGCTTGGTCTCAAGATACTTCATAGATATGCTTATGTCACTGATATAAAATGTTTCATTATTAGCATATACCTTAAACCATTAAGTATTAGATATTTAATACAATATAAATCACTAATAATAAATTGTTTAGGGACTCATGGCAAGGGAGAATGATCTGTCCTTGTTCAGTGCACAGGCAATCTTTAAAAAAAATTTCAATCCATTCCTGGTTGAATCATAAAATGCAGAAGCAGTGAAGTTCTAAAGCATACTCTATGTTAAAATTTTTTGAAATCTTGACTAGGTAATATTAACAGATAGAAATTCAGACAAAAAATTTCTTGCGAATTAAGTAAATTTTATACATAATGTATGTTAACATTCTATGGTTCTGGGAATCTCAATTTAATATGCCAGTTGTGACGATCTAGTTGATTACTATTGTAGCAGGATATAGAATTACCCAGGAAACGAACCTTTAAGCACATAAGTGCAAGTTCTTCCCGCTAAATTTGAATTGCATTATTCCGAGGGCTGGAGTCCTTGCCTGAATGAGAAAGCCAGCTAAGTGTCAGCACTTACCTCTCTGAGTCCCATGGCGATGGAAGAAATATGACCAGCTGCTCCACTCCTCTGTCAGTCACTGCCTTCCCTTCCAGGATAGACTGATCCTGCAAACTGTGAGCCAAAACCAACCCTCCATGAGTGCTTCTGTGTGAAATTCTGTCACAGCAACAAGAAAAATAATTAATGTGCCTGTTTCTCTCACTTATTCCTCGAAGTCATTGGTATACATTAAAGGGCACATGAGACAAGGAGACTAGAGGAGACAGAAAATGTCACTCATTGCCCAGGAGTAATGACACAAAAGATATTTCTGTTTTAAGGTGTAAAAAAAAATGCAAAATGTCTCCGTGAATATGATAAAGAGGCTAGTGTATTTTAAACTGTAATTGCAAGACATTGCCTTGTTCAAAATAATTGAACCTCTGGGAACTGAATCCTTGCTCCTTCACACCTTTCAAAAGTGAATTTCAGGGTCATATGAAGAGATTCTTTTTCTCTGTTCTGACTAGAATAGAAATGTTTGCAGGAGGCCAATTTATGCAGCAAAATTCAACCAGATCACACAGATTACGTTTAAATATAAAGCTGAGATTTCCTGAGGCATCCAGGGCTTAAGGCCAGGAAACTCAGACAGAGGGGAATAAAGGCCTAAGTGTTCCTGGTGTTTTGGGTGTTGCTCTTCTCAGGACTTTTGCCTATTCTTATCATGAGACAAGAGGGTGAGAAAATGGACTGGAAGCATCTTTTGTTGAAGGAGCCATCAAAGACCTAAGAATCCTTACAGGAATAAGTAGTGAACACTAGCATTTACTATTTTACAAACATGATTTTTTTAACTCATGTGTTTCTGTGTGCTGGTGCAGGTGAGTGCGAGTGCCTGCAGATGCCAGAGATAGCAGATCCCCTTGGAGAAACATTTACAGGCAGCTGTGACTTAGCAGACTTGGGTTCCACAAAAAGAACTCAGGTCTTCTCCATGAGCAGCACTAGCTCTTAACTGTGGAACCATTTCTCTAGGACAGAACACTGGGATTTAAGTCAGCTGAAACAGACAGGCAGGCAAGAAGCATCAGAGAGACACCAAGAAAGACTGACAACAGCTACATGACTTTCCCTCAAGTAATTTTCTTGTAGTATTATGTAGAGCGAGACGATATGAAACCAAGAAGGACATAATTGATTATCAAGCAAAAAGTCATCTTGGTCCTGGAGAAGCAATAAAAACAACAGCAATGGTGTACCAATTATGGAAACCAGGGTCTACAAGGTAAGGAAACACTTGGCAGCAATGTGGGATAATTATTTGTATCTCTCCAGGGCTGCTCCTGACAAATGCTATTGAACCAGGATTAAAATAATACCTAGCAACATTGTAGCATAGCCTCGAGACCATAACTAACTTCATGAGATCTTTCTGTTGCTACATTATAGAGACTAGAATCCTCTTTGGAGAAAAGGATCACCTAGACACACCAGACATTAACACAAATCATACCATTTAATGTTCAGGTAAAATTCATTATAAAGAATAGATCAGGATCATGAAATTTAGCAGATGTAAACAGAAAGAGATCACTAGGAGGCCCAAACATAAATATTACCTACCCGACTCAGACGTTAACAGTGGCTGATGTAGTTAAAGAAATGCACTGAGAACATTCATCTGTAAAAAGAACTTAAAATGAAATTGAAGAACAATAATTTGCTTGTAAATAAAAATGATAATTTAATTTGTATTATATTCGTTATTTTAATCTGCATGTTGGGTAGAGATTGTTAAAGGACAACAGTTCTCCCCTTCCACCACATGGGACCTGGGGATATAACTCAGATCCTCAGGCTTGGCAACAAGTGAATTTACTCCACAAAAAGGATCGTTTAAATTTAGAGCTAAAATAATAGGATGCATTGATTACACATAGCTAAGGAAAGGATCAGTAGGAAGAGAAGCTAATAGAAAAATACTCAAAAACATAAAGAGCAAAAAAAAGCACAAGGTAAAAATTTGCCTGGGAGAAATCCCTAAGTCACTACATCATTGAACACACAGATATTAAAGATGAGTAATGTTAAAAGTACTTAAGGACAAATTTAGCATACTTTATTTCTAGACTCCATCATATTAAGTCCCTCCATTACATTAATGAAAAAAATGAATATATAAAACTCCCCCTAAATTACTGTAAGTTGCCTGGGTTTGTTTCCATATAATAGATCAGGATGAATACATTTGTTGCAAGTTATATCTGATTACAAATAAGAATTACTGGTAAAGCTTAACATTGAAAAGCATCTAGAGCAGCCACTCTCAATCTGTGGATTGTGACTGCTTTGGCAAACCCCTGTCTCTAAAAATATTTACATTACAATTCATAACAGTAGCAAAGTTAGTTATGAAGTAGCAATGAAAATAATTTTGTGGTTGGGAGTTACCACAACAGGAGGAATTATATTAAAGTGTTACATCCTTAGGAAGGTTGAGAACCATTGACCTCGTAGGATGTGAGGCTCACTTTACTAATGATTTGTACTTTTAATATTCTTTAACAAATTTAAAAAAAATGAGAATTGGAACAATGACAGTTTAAATTTTCAAATATTTTTTTCTGCTTAGTTAAATCTAACATCCAGGCTCACAACACCCACTAGAAGTCAGCAGAAAATATTCTCAATTATTTACTTCTTTTCCATAGTATAAATGTCACTAATTCAATGACATTACAAGTAATTTCATTCAATTCCCCAGGTGCATTCTCTTTCCTGTCCCTTATCTATCTTCTAATGGGGTGAATTGGGTTAATACAGATGAAATTGCATGACTAAATAATATGATTTATTCTAGTTCTCAGATGTTTTGCAAACTGGTATTCAAGATGGCCTGATAATCATTGCATATTTCTTTCTAATTAAAGTTCTTTCACTGGGTTCAGTTGCAGAGTAGAAGAGAAACAAGACCAAGAAAGCAACTTTACATTAATTAATTACCTAATCCCCAGGTAGAGATACTTGATAGTCTCCTTTCCCTGAAGAACAAAATGGGTGACCTGTGATTAATTACTGAGACTGTAATGTAAGACTAATTAGTGTAATGCCACATGTTCCCAAGCAATAAGGTACTTGTATCAAAGAAATAGTGACTAAGAGGAGGGTATTTGTGACTCCAACATTATGAACAAAAGCTCTAATCCTGTATTTTGTGGTCAACCTGTGTCTTGAGACTGGCATCATGTCCCGAATGCTTCTCTTGGCCAAGCAATTGGAAAATGGGTTAAGGTAACAGCCAGGAACCTGGAGAGAAGCCTGGAGCCAAAATTTCTAAAATAGCAATGAGCAGTGATGGACCCAGAAGGTAATTGGGCATTTACTCACCCAGTGAACTGAAAAGAACAAAAATTACTTTTCTTATATATGATGGAGCCAGGGCACTAGAATTCTGATTAAATGGCTCGCAACCAAAAGAATGTAATTGGCCAGTGCTACAAAAGTCATTCGCAATTTAAAAAGAAATATGAACTTCTTGTTTAAGGCTCATGACTGAAGGAAGACAGAAATGAAACATCTGAGACGCAGCAGTTCTGTGACTATTCCTCTGAAACAAGCTCTGAACAGTGCTATTATTATTATTGTTTGAGAAATTCGCTTGTATACAAAAACAGCCACTGGAAAAAGTGGTTATGTGTTTACAGTTTACAGTTGGAAAGCATCTTAATGCTACACAAATTTCCCTCTGCCTCCCAGATATCATGCGCTGTATAGACTCTTTGGTTGGAGCTAAGAAGTTTTTATTATAACCAAGTCTTGTTGAAGTTCACTTTGACAGCCTGGGCAGTAGAAGAAGCCTTTCTTTTGGAATCTCAACATCAAATATCCCAGTGAGACACTCCTGAATGCTATGGATACAGAAACTTCCTGCAGTCTCTTTCCTTGGCCAGTATTATTCCAATCATAAGAACCTCGACCCTGGAAACTCCAGTTAAGCCAAGTTGAGCCACCCATCTTTAATAATCCAATTAATCAACTGAGTAATAGTACAAAGAAGAGTGAGTTGATGTAGACTACACTGGGAAGAGGGATTAAAGGATGCAGTGACTCGCCTCACCCCTCCCAAGCCTGTCTCTAGGCTCTAAGCACGGTGTTAGGTTTAAATAGAAGGCCAGATTTATGCACAGCCTAGCAGTTCAAGTCCATTGACACCTTGACCCATCGTGGGAATGAGTCCAGTCCTCCCACGATGTAGTCTGACAAGGATCAGTCTCGTTTGGGGAAATAAATTACTCACTTATGTTTTTAGTCTTTTATTTTCTCCCAGCATGAGATTCCTGGGAGAGGAAAATTTGCCTTTTTAGGAACCACAGTGCTCTCATTGCCAAAGAAAAGGACACAAAGATGTCCTTAGCATTGTCATGTTCCAGTGAGCTCAGGTCTGGCTAAATTTTAAGGATTGCTGGAAGATAGACAAAAACCTACAGTCAGCATTCCACAGGAAGCCATGAAATGTGTTTCTGCCAGACGGAAAAGATCATTTCCCTCGACATGCCTGTGGTTAGCGCATCCCTACTAACATATACCTATTTCAAATGTCAAAATCCTCACACTAGCCTTCTGTCTCTCTTACCTCTCTCCCACTACACCGCTTCCTTCCAAGTGCTCTAAATTCCCTCCCCTCATCCTGAAGCTACTCTTTATAAATCATAAGGCATTTCCTTGCCTCATGTTTTCTCTCTGTTCTTGAGAGGTAACCCTGGTCTGTCTGCTTCGTGCTATGTCCTCCCCTCGGAGGTAGCCATGGCTTCTCAGGACTCTTCCAGATGCCTCTGGCTATTCCCTCACATAAATACAATAAAAATGTTCCCCCCCCCATTCATAGAATGGTTATTTCAGTGGTTTCACTGTCTCCTCACTTAAATTAACAATCTAAGCAGTAGTGAAGAAGCAACATTAAATGCCCTTCCCCGATAATGAGATTAATGACTACCTTATATGCCATCCTAGAGCCAGTAGCTGATGGAAGCTGAAGCAGATACCCACAACTAAACACTGAGCTAAACTCCTGGAGTCCAGTTGCAGAGAGGGAGGAGTGATGAGCAAAGGGGTTAAGACCAGGCTAAAGAAACCCACAGAAACTGCTGACCTGAACAAGGGGGAGCTCATGGACTCCAGTGTGATAGCTAGGAAACCAGCATAGGACCAACCCAGACACCCTGAATGTGGTGTTAGTTAGGACAACTGGGCAGTCTATGGGGAGCCCATTCCACATAGAGAGATATTCTCTCAGCCTAGACATATAAGGGAGGGCCTAAGCTCTGTCCAGATGATATGACAGACTTTGAAGATCCCTCATGGGAGGCCTTACTCTCCTTGGGGAGCAGAAAGGGGATGAGGTAGGGGTTGGCCAGGTGAGGGGAGGAGGGCAGGGTGAGAGAACTGGGATTGACATGTAAAACAAGCTTGTTTCAAAATTAAATAAAAAAAATATTATCATAAAAAATATCATCCTTCCTGGTAGGCTGACAACAAAACCAAATTTGTGGGGAAAAAATCAGCCCTGTAGAAATTCTGTCTTGACACATGGTAAACTATCCTCCTCCATAATCTAAAATCACAGCTGTTCTCTATGGAGGGTAAGTGTGAAACCTTCCAAGGGTGAGAGCAGAAACCATTCTGTTGTGTATCTCCAGGGTGACATTGTTGCTGTCTGTGTGTGCACATTGTCCTAGCCCATGACTCCTTCTTTGAGGATTGTAAGCAGTTTGCATTAAAGTTTAAGCTTCTGCATATCAGTTTGATTGAAAATTTAGGTAACCAGGTCAGTAGGAAAGAGGATGTGAATAACCTGGATACTGGCAGAGTCTATGATTGGTACCCTGGAGGAAAGGCTTAGCTGGCTCCAGCAATTCTGGGGTCAATTTAGAGCACAGAGAGTGTGAAAAGCAATTCATGTGTCTACTCTTGACAAATTATTCCCAGTACTTTTCAGGCAATGCAAAGTCTGGAAAGAATCCATGCTGTCAAATGGAGAAGGGCCGTGAACATTCTCGTGAAATCTCCCTCAGTCCTGGAGATTGCAGTTTAGAAATGCTACCATTTCCTATCACAGATACAGACAGTATTTTTGTGTTTACACACTACTCTCACCTTTGTACTACATGCTACACCATGCAGCTGGGAGTGCATCTATATGAATTAGTAGACAAATTGGTTCGGAAAGATGATAGTCAGAAAAAAATGGATAGTGAGGTTAAAGGTAATATATGGTGCTTACTTTCTTATTTGTTTTAGAAACACACTCATCTCTCTGTGTGCCTCTGTCTCTGTCTCTCTCATCTCATAGATTTTATGCCCCTTTCTATGCTCAACTGAATTGGATAAAAGTGGCATGAGGGATCTGTTCTTTCCCATTGGGAGGGGTTGGTTGCCAGGAGACATGAAAACTTTGATTAGCATATCATTTTACTACTGTTCTGCTTGAGAGGTAATATGAAATGTGAGGACTTTTAGAGAGACAGACAACAAACTGCCTCTCACTTCCACCATTTGAAAAGGATTGTGAAGGGGCAGCATCGGTGAAAGGTGAGGCTTAGGGAAATCCTGGGAATCCTAGTGCATGATTTATTTTGAAATTTGAAATTATGTTTAAGGTCTTAACCTTCATTGATTAAATGATGCTATAGAACAAGTGGTGTTTTCTTTATTTCTTCTTCTCCTTCTGCTCCTTCTTCAACCAAATACGACTCTAGACTTTAGGAGTAATGGAACGATCATGGAATCAGATGAGTCAACGTACTTATTATACAAAATAACTGATTAGCTTAGTCATGGGTCTAGTTAGGCAAATTACAGATTAAATATGGATAGTTCTTAGAGATAGGACAGATCTGAAGATGGTTTATGCTAGAAGTGGGGAGAATTTTGACAAAATGCGTAAGGATTTTGGCAAACCCTTCCACAGGTGCAGTGAAACTCTGAGCTAATGCTAAAGCCTGAGGAAAGAAAATTTGAATATAAGGTGCACAACTGAATTATATGACACTTTTTGGGTGCCACTGTCAAAATTCTAGCGCTAATGATAATTGCTAGCTCACATCACTGAAAAAAAGAGGGGCTCTGAACTTGCATCATTTCTTGAAAGCTAAACCCAAGGCAGAAAGATTTCTATGAGTTTGAAGACAGCCTGTGGTACACAGTGAGTTCTAACCCAGCCTGGACCACAGTCTGAGATGTCTCAAAATCATTGTCTGAAAGATAACTTTGCCTATTGAGAGAAGTTTGGTGAATTCAGACTGCCTAGTATCATATCCTAATTCTCTGTGACTGTTTGCTTTGAAATGTCCAGAAAGCTATTTAACCTTTGGTGAATAACTCAGTTATTTTTCACTCTAAAAAGGAGAAGGTGACATCTTCAAAGAGTATGTAAAAGGATTAAGCTCTTAGAATGGTGAATGGCACCGTTGCTGTGATTTCCATCAACACTCTGCCAGTGTTCTTTGCTCTGCTTCCCTCTAGTTGTCTCCGTTCTAGTAGGTTTCTGTCACTAGGGAGTCTGCCTCTCAGCTTCACCTTTCCACTAGCAGCGATGTCAGAAGATTGCTTTTTTTTCTGAAGGTAGTTCATGCCTGGATTATGAGGGTTCAACTTAAAATTTTTTACCTAATATTGTGAGAGGTCAGCATTCAATAAAAAGCATACTTTGAGTTTTGAGTGGCATACTATGTCACTCGTGATTCAAGAGAGTGGTAGCCAGCACAGCTCCCACCAGATTAGAGATCATTGGGAAACAACCAAGAGTCTCAGTGTGATGAATTTCTAAAATGACAGAAGGTATTTGACATATATCAATGCATTTCCAATGAATCATCTGCCACCGGTGTAACAGACTCCACTGATGACTGAAGAGCATCACTTACAAGTTATTCAAATTTATTCATAAGACTAACATTATTTACATTAAAATCCAAGAGAGAGAGGAGCAAACAAGATGGAGAGAAGAGCAGGCTTCTCTGGCTCTTTGGGCCTGGTTGGAATATCCACTCAGAAGATGGCAGTTAGATCCTCCACACTCAAAGTATAGAAGAGACTAAATGTTTTCTCTAAGGAAAAAAATGAGTTTCCAAAAGAGAAAGAAAGAAAGAAAGAAAGAAAGAAAGAAAGAAAGAAAGAAAGAGAGTGATTTCTAGGTCAGTTACAAATAGCAGCAGTGGGGCTGGAGGGATGGCTTGGTGTTTCAACTGCTTGCTGCCAAACCTGATGATCGGAGTTCAGTCTCCAGGATCAACGAGGTGCAAGGAGAGAAGGAGAGAAGAAACACTTAGAAATTATTTTTTGAATTTCACACATGGATGCGTACATGCATGCCATAAAACACACATTAATTAATTAATTAATTAATTAATTAATTAATTAATTTTTTTAAACAATCAAGTAAAAAAGAAGCAAGACTGGATGGGATTCTTTTCATGCTGGTTAAGAAATGCTGAATAAAAAATGATGAGGAACATTTTAATAATTCTCAGTGAGGTTTGAAGCCCTCCATTATTAGAACTAACATTGCCATCAAACTAGAAACTCTTTTTTTTTTTTTTTTTTTGGTGATGCTATTTTTCCATGAGCACCCTGTAGATAAAATGTTACTAGATTGTTATAAGAATAATCTTTTTGTGCCCCGTGAGGATGTGTCATTGTGACTGGTCTAATAAAAAGCTTAATGGCCAATAGTGTGGCAGGGTTTTTGGAGGCAGAGAAATGCTGGGAAGAAGAGTGCAGTCCTGAGGAGACACCGGGGACACAGAGTAAGCAACGTGGGTTTTACAGTGTAAAGGAAACATGTAATAGGAACAGACTAAAAGATATGAGTTAACGTAAGTTATAAGAGCTACTCAGAAATAATCCTAAGGTATTGGCTGAGCTTTCAAAGATAGTAAGTCTCCGTGTCATTACTGGGGAGCTGGTAGTCCTGACAAAAAGATCTGGCTACAAATGGCACAAAATATCTGGCTGTGTATATCCATATAAGAGCAAAGAAAGATTTAAAAAATGTTCTAAACACACACAAAAACAGATCTGAATGTGGCGTCCTAGTCTTATCTCTCTCATAATGGCTGAGGTACAGAGATATGCTTCCTCTGGCAGCTGCCTGCAAGCTTGAGCAGACAATGTGCCATGAGCTAAGCTCTATGGTTTAAGGTTTTGCTCATGAAGACAGAAAAGGTTACAGATATGCAGCAAATCAGGTTTACACAGGGGGAAAAAACACCTCTAAATAGGTTACAATGAGTTCAACAATGTGTAGGCTTAAGAAAAGAAGTGGGTATAGAAAGTCAGAAGAAAATAAATAGTTTTAAAAATAATAAAGTCTGTAAAGATAGAGTAATAAAAAGAATAAGCTACTGAAGGATGGGAAAAGACACAGGAATTCTAGATACTATAAGGTGTCTGTTATGTCTGAATTATTTAAATACTAAATTACATAAAATGATACCTGCTGAGAGATATTGGATTATGGAAACTGCTAAATTAAACCAACTTATAATTTTTAAAAATGTCTTAACTTCAAAATGGAAGCCAGACAGTGTGTTGCATTGGGGGAGAGGTTATGCTTTTGTTTCCCATGAAATGAAAAGCTTTGGCTTACTTCCAGATTGTTAGAGATCAAATCTGACTGTGGGAGACTCCCTGTGTGTCTTGGCTAAAGACATGGGAGAGGAAGCCAAAAAAGACTAAAGAACAAGTGACCTGCACTGATCCCTTGACGTAGGATCAGCTCTGAAATAAAATGAGACATGATGAATCTTGTTGGCTACAGAATCCCTGTAATTAATCATTGCATGCCATCCCTTCATATGGCATAGTAGAGATTTATATTATAGTTTGATTATATAATCCAAGTGAACTAATAAGTTGACAGATGCCTTTTAGCTGCCAAACAAAACAAAACAAAATCTTTAACTAACTTGTACACACCATATATTCCATACTAGTGTTAATGTAGATATGTATGTTACCTTTGAAAGTTTGTGTGTTTTCAGAGCAAGGGGACCAGATACCAATGAAAACAGGTGGCCCAAATGATCCAGTATCTTAGAGCACCTATTTTTTTTCCAGTTTCCTCACAGTTCTGCATCCAGAACAGCTTCAAGGTTGATGGCTGAGATGGTTCAGCCTCACAGGCTACACCATTCAAGGCTTCGGACAAGCCTTGCACTTTCGCATTGCACAGAGAGTGGGCAACAAATAATCCAGCTAATTCTTCCAGGATTTGAAGATTATCTTATTTTTTCCAAGGTCCCCTAAAGATGCAAGAACTGTCTGACAACAGGAGGCAGTCTAGAGAACAAGATGCCTACATCCCCAAGAGTTGGGATGTATGGCTTTTGGTAATTCAGTGGGTTATAGATGTTTGTTATCATTTAATGGAGTTAATTCCAAGTTGTTATTGGTCATTATAAGGAACAATAGGAATTATATTCAAGGTCTCTTTCTAAAGAAAAAAATGTGAGATAATATAGAAATGATGAGACAAATGTGTGGATTGTTGAGTTTACTTTTTAATAACCACAGGTCTCAAATATTTTACATTGGCATGGATTTTTGTATATTGATACAGGTTTAGGGTTATTTTTGTTATACTGTATAAATGTTTCTGTTCTTGTTTAAGGTATTATTTCTATGTAGTTCATTTTTTAAAAGTTATGCAAAGTTTTAGTCTTTGAAAGCTATTTGGCATAATAAATACAGATTAATATTTAGTCATCTATAACTATCAAACGTATAGTCAGGTATGTTTTTAAGGCCATACAGAGATATACGTCACATGAATAAGTCATCTTCAAATACTTCAAAGACGTACATAATATGGCATTTAAAATGTTTTAATAGTACAGGGCTTTTCATGACAGTGAGACATGTCTGTTCCTGGAAGCACCAGGAAAGAATGATGGGCATCAAATAACCTCCATATGGACTTTGCTTTCTTTATGTCAAAAACCACTCATTTGGTCAAGAAACTGCCCTTGCCTCAACTGCTGACAGTATGATATCCAAATTGAAAACAAAAACGTAACTGTCAAACTTTACCAAGATGGGGTAGGATGATCCTTCAACAATTCCAGTTTCACAGAACATTCTGTCTGATATTGTAGGCCTATAGCCTGAAAATGAATGCCTCATCAACATTTCAGAGGAAACATGGCTGACTGTTCAGGCAGTCAGTTATCTCTGTCATTTCTTTATTTTTACAAGTTGCTTGCCCTGCTCCTTTTGTTTATTTAGGTAATAGTATATCCTTCTGGCATCTTTGATGGAATTGAAGACTAGATAGTTACAGTTTTCCTTAGTGTGATAGAAGATAAATTAGGTACAGAACTTTGAACTCACCAAGATAAGATAAATAATAAATTATTGTCTCCAAAGTATCTAAATACAAATGGACTAAACATTGTGAATGCAATTCTTCCCTACTAACACAAAAACACACACACATGCATGCACACACATACACACAAACACACATGCACACACACACACACACACACACATGCATCTTTACTGCATTAGAGTTAAACCCTTTTCTTTTTATTTAGGCAAAAGGGGGAAGCATCATGCAATAATCTTTTTATATACTTTGAAGATGTGTCATTCTAATGGATTTAATAAAAAGCTTAATGATGACTGGCTAGGCAAGATTTTTTTCAGGCACAGAGACAGAGGATACTAAAACGAACAGGGGGGAATTACCAGACAAAAAGGAAGCAGCATGGACAGTACAGAGTAAAGATAATAAAGCCATGAGGCAGAAATTAATTTTTTTAGAAATGGGTTAATGTAAGTTATAAGATCTAGTTGGATAAGCCTAAGCTATCAATTAAGAATTAATAGTTAATAATAGCTATCCATGTTATGATTTGGGAATTGGCTGACAGGACAGAAAATCTGCCTCCACTAGATTCCTCTAATGCTAGCTTTATTTGTGTGGGGGAGGGGTTGGCATAACTACTTTATTTGGGTGAATGGCTTAACCCCGTCTTTGATCCTAAATATTTTTCTCATTAATGATCATCTATAATGTAATGGATAAGCAATATATGAAAAACTATGCATAATTGTCATGAAATAACGCAAAATCTCAATTTTCACTCATTTAAAAAATGAATTCAAACTTTTCATTTTATTGTCTCTGTGTGTGTTCACCGGCACACAAGTGGATGCATGTATGCCATAGTGTGCATGAGGAGGGGAGAGTACTCTTCCAAGTATCAATTCTCCCCTTCCTCTATGTGGATCCTGTGGCTAGGTCTGAAGTCTTGGTAACAGGCAGCTTTACTGGCTGATGCTCAAGTCTTTCTATTTAATGTCTTCAAGTGTCTACGTTGAAGAAGGGCACATGACAAATGGTGCATTAAGAGCTTTGTTGATTTTACTAACACAGAAAGTTTTCTTCTTCATTGTTTTTTGTTTGTTTTGCAGAGTGTGACTAAGCTGGCTGAGGCTGTAGCGCTGTCTTTCCATTTCTTCCCTCTGCTTTGTTGTTGCTCTTCGCTAGCATAAAATCAATTAAGGCTCAGTACTGAGTCTTATCTAAAATAGTCTGGAGTCATAAAGCAACTGTCTCTTTTATTGCCCTGTCATGTTTCTATAGAGAGAAAGAGAAAAAAAAAAAAAACTAAACCACTATTAGAAAATACAATCTGCTCTAGAAGTTTTCCCAATATATATATAAAAAATAACATAAATTCTCGGTTTTCAGAGTTATAGTACAATAGCGGCAGGCCTAAATTTATGTCTCTGAATGAAAGTACAATTCTCTTCCTCACCACCTCCTGTTGTCTCTGTTGCCCTGATTAATTTACTGTTATTCAATAGCAACTAAAACAATAGTCACATCTTGGTCAGTTGCAACTAAAAATCATTCACCCCGAGGAATGCTAGGAGCCCTGGTGTGCCTGTGTGTGTGTGTGTGTGTGTGAGTGTGTGTGTGTGCCTGTGTGTGTGTGAGTGTGTGAGTGTGAGTGTGTGTGTGTGAGTGTGTGTGTGTGTGTGCCTGTGTGTGTGTGTGTGAGTGTGTGTGTGTGCCTCTGTGTGTGTGTGCCTGTGTGTGTGTGTGAGTGTGTGCATGTGTGTGAGTCTATGAGTGTGTGCATGAGAGTGTGAGTGTGAGTGTGTGTGTGAGTGTGTGTGTGTGTGTGTGAGTGTGTGTGTGTGTGTGTGTGAGTGTGTGAGTGTGTGCATGTGTGTGAGTCTATGAGTGTGTGCGTGTGTGTGTGTGTGTGTGTGTGTGTGTTGGTAAAAGAAGGAAATCCTCAGCCTCCCCAACTCTGCATTGCTCTCTTACGCAAAAAAGATGTGAGATTTGGAAACACAGACAAGACTTCCAGGGAACTCAGTGGTTGAAAAATGTAAGGACTAAGAGCTCAGATGGGGGGGGGCTATTATAAGGTTGCTACAGTTTGGGTTGTAATCAGCTTTCAGAAACAAACCCTGTACCTCTTGAAGCCTCCTGGTTTGGCTTCTGAACTAGGCAACCTCTACACCATTCACTTTTCAGATTCTCTTCATACATGAATCCCTTCCAACCAACAAAGGATCTCCAGGCTGTGTTGGTCTGTAGTTAGCTAGTCAGATACTGGCAGGCTTGAAGATGAATCCCTTCCATCACAATCAATAGCTTGTGAAACCACAAAGTGAAGCTGTAGGATTCTGACCACTGGTCAAAAGTACAAGATCTATTCGACGCCCTGACCCAAAGTAAAGTTGTGGAATTCTAAACTGCTCAAAACATCATATCTACCTTCAGGCTTACTTGGTAAAGAAAAAAGACATACTATTGTTCCTCCCTTAATAGTTAATTCCGACGGACCTGTCAATTACCTAGATAAGAAAATGCCTCCAGGGATTTGTGTGTTATGCAAACCCTAAGCAGCAGTACAAAACCTGAACATCTCTCATCTAAATTCACTCCAAATCGATCACATGGATAACGGTGCAGACAGGAAGCTAGATCAAGACCGTGGTGACAGTGTCAGTACCACACATGACAGGATGGGACACACTGTTTGAAAATTTAGTTTGTTGATTAGTCTTACCATTCTTTTTTTTTAAAGTTTTTATTTATTTAAAAGTTTTCTTTTTCATTTTACATACCAATCACAGTTCCCCCTTGCTCCCCTCCTCCTGCTTCCCCCTGACAAAGTCAGGCTTATCAAGTTGAGGCAGGACAAAGACCCTCATCCCTGTATCTAGGCTGAGTAAAGTATTTCTCCATAGGGAATGGGCCCTAGAAAATCAGTATATGCACTAGTTATAAATATTGGTCCCACTGCCAGTGGCCCACAGATTACCCAAGCTACAGAACTGTCATCAACATTCAGAGAGTCTAATTCAGTCCTATGCAGGTTCCCCAGCTATCGGTCCAGAGTCAGTGAGCTTCTGCTACCTCGGGTCAGCTATCTTTGTGGGTTTTTCTATCATGATCTTGACCCTTTGCTTGTATAACCCCTCCTCCCTCTCTTCGACTAGACTCTGGGAGCTCTGCATCTGCTACCACCAGTAGCTGGATGACGATTCAATATGTCAATTAGGATGGTCATCAATCTGATTATAGGGGATGCCAGACCCAAGTTAAGACTCTCAACAATAGTGGAGAGGGTGCCTGAACTGGCCTTACACATACTCTTTCAATCTTAACCTCACATAATGGAGTCTTTGTCTTGCTAATTTTTAGGCTAGTCCTTCATTTGACAGTACTTGTCTGCATCTGTTTAGCAGACATTTAGTTGATCTTCTGGAAATTTTTCTGTGAGAAGCACAATTGTCTGTGGTATCATTGGAAATGTGGGAGACACCAGTGGCAACACACCTTTTTCTAAGCAAAGACAGCTTCAAGAGAAATCCATGCTTACCTGGCAACCCTGGCAAAGGGGCATAGTTAGCTACACCTTAGTCCACCCTCTTTTGGTCTTTCTTCTTTGGTCTCTGCTTCTCTGTTTAGATTTCCCATCCAAAAACCCATTAGCTCAGGGGCAGTTTCTCTGCCTGTGCTCTCTGAGGAAGAGACCCAAACCCAGAATAGCATCTCCCCAGCTGTTTCAAGACTGCTCTCTAGAGCAGCTCCCTAGGGAGGCTGCAGAGCAGGAGCTGATTTGTGTGCTCTAAACAGCTCCAAGGGAACTTGCCTGTTTTCTTACCAACCAGAGAGTGCTTGCTCACTCCATTGATAGCATCAGGTGCTTACAAAGACCATCAAAGACCATTGTAAGCAGTGTGTGTGTGTGTGTGTGTGTGTGTGTGTGTGTGTGTGAGCGTGCGTGCACGTGGATGCGTGTGTGTGTAAGATGTTGTTAGATATTGAACCCAGGACCTTATGCATGCTTGGCAAGCACGCTACTGTTAAACTAAAATGTCAATCCAATATTCTCCATTTTAAATCTTCAAACATCTTCCATACAATGCACTCCAGTGAAAAACGAAAAGCTCAATAAAATATAAAATACAGGGCTGTCTTACAATGTAGGCAAATAAAGAGTGACCAGTACTTTTGAGGTCAAGTTTCAAGTAACCCTTTTCTTTCTATAAAAGAAAAAAAATGGACAATATTATTGAAGTTGAGGTTCTCTGGGAATTTTTTAAGCACTTGCCTTCATGTATGCTCCATGTTAACAAACAGAACTGGGTCCTGATCTCCAATAGAATGAAGCAGAGTCCTACTTTGCCATCCTGGCATGAGGATGAAAAGAATATCCTTCCATCTTAACAGAGTGGTTATTACACTGCCCCTTGCCCTCAATTTTCAAAGACATGAGCTCCTTGGCAGGAGAAGATGCTTTTATATAAATCTAGTTGTCTATGTTTCTACTAAAAATAGGCCTTTCCAACTGTTAACAATGATTCTCTCTACCTATAGGCCTTTCTCTGCCTGTAAATAACTGAAGTATATTTTCTACCATGCTACTGTGTTTAGTAAACTACAAAAGATTCTGGAAATATGGGAATATCATGGCTGCTTCCTACTTTAAAATTAAGTTAAGACCAATACTAACATTACTGGGACAGCTGTGACAAAATGCCATTTAGATTGGAAACATAAGTAAGAATACCTGGAGGCTCAGAGTTCTAAGACTGAGATCAAGTTATGGATGCAGAAAGATATAGGGTCTGCTGAAAACCTGTTTGCTGTTGTGCATGTAGTCATGTTCTACCAAGTGACATAAATCAGAGTGCAAAAGCTAGCAGTTATGCCTATTCTTCTCAAGGCACTAATCCCATGTAAGGATCACACACTCTTAAATTCAACTATTTGCTTCCTAAATCCTTAGTTTCTAATACCACCAACATTATCACTTTAGAACTGGGGATTAAATGCATCAAATGGGGAGAAGGCATACAGCATACAAAAATTGAGTTTATCGCACATGGGAGCCAACTGAAAGCAGAGGACTGGGTGTGGAGTTACATGTTGCTTAGCAATAGGGACGCATTCTCAGAAGTGTGACATTAGGTGAGTGTACTTACACAAACCTACTTGGCATATGCCCAGCACCTAACACACCCTCTTTATGTAATCAAGAGACATGGTTAAATATGAGGTGTCATGTGGCTGCTGTGATCATAACAGAACATCCTGTTTTACAGGACATTTTTCTTTATTCTACAGAGAACAGTCCATAATTATAAAACATAGCATAGTAAATATGTAAACCAGTGAGTCATTTATTATAATTATCCAATATTACGTTCCATGCATAATTGAATATGCTCTAATTTTCCTTGACTGGTCGCATATTAGGTTTGTTTACCTCAGCACTACCACAAATGTGAGTTATGTGTTGCAATAAAACATCACGACAGCTGTGGCATGGCTAGGTGATAGGAATTTTTCAGTTCCATTATAACTTTATGGGGTTACTGTCTTACATGATCTCAGCATGGATGGGAATGTCACCAGTGGAGCAGGTTTGAGACTGCACAGCCAGTTGGACTGTGAAATGTGCATAGGATCTGAATGGAAGAAAGTGTGTTCTACTTACACAGAAGGAAAGAACTCATTTTTGACAGTTTGACACAAGGAAAATGAATTCTCAGCAGATGCCAGTGAAGGTATTTAGGATAACCTAACAGGCCAAGACATAGAAATAAGATGTGATATGATAGACAAAGCCTGGTGAAGTATCTTGAAGACAAAAGGAACCTTATGAGAGAATAAAAATTTATAGTTGAGAAAGGTCCACTGTCAGTACTGGAAACATGACTCATTACCTCTTTACTTACATCCCTTCCTAGTGCATTTGCATGTGTGGGATGTCTGTGCCTTCATGTGTGTGTAGGCATATGAATGTGTGTTTGACCATATATGTGGAGGCCTGGTGCTGATGTTGGGTGTCTTTCTTGATCACTGTTTATTTACAGTGTTATCTCTCACTGAAAATGGAGCTTGCCAATTCCAGGTCTAGAGAGCCACTTTACCAAGGGAAACTCCTTAGCCTCTTGACCAATCTTTAATATTAAGGACAAGAATTATTTTACAGCCACCATTCTACTAAGTTGGGAAATACTTTGTGTTCTTACATGATGTCACAGGCCTGGTCATTGGGATCTTCAAACTTCTAGGTATTGCCTTCTGCCATTGTATGCTGTCTAGTAATATTCCCCATCATGCTTTTATAGTCAATGTCAGAGTCCTTTAATCGAAGTCTCAATACCACTACCCATCAATAGGGTTAAACTCATATGTCTAACTCATAAAGTATAGTAAAAATTTAATGATAAAAACCGAAGAATCGCCTTATATGTATGAAGATGAACCAGTGCTGAATCAGAGACCTTTCCTCAATCACTCATTCATCTCTTCACCATTAGGATGTGCAGTAACAGGTAGGCAGAGAAACCATTGTGTGCTTCTGCATCAAAAGAACTGTCATAGGCAAAATGTCTGTACCGCTAGTGTGGGAGCTTGGATGGTGTGCAAAGTAGTTTCTCTGGGAAAGGTTCCTTCTTCTGAGAAACAGAAGAAAGGGAAGTGGGCAGTGGTTACAAACACTTTTGATCCCAGTACCAGGGAGGCAGGGGCATCTCTGAGTGTGAGGCCAACCTAGTCTACATAGTGAGTTTCAGAACAACCAAGGATACACAGAGAAACTCTATCTTATAAAACAAACAAACAAACAACCCCCCCAAAAAAACAATAAACAAAACAACAACCAAAAAAAAAAAAAAAAAAAAAAAAGGTAAGGCAATAGAAAAGGAAGAAATAAAATCAATACAATATATGTTAATCAACATCTTTTCCCCAAGAACAATTAAGACTCATCTTGCTGGGCCTTTCTCAAGTAGCTTTAAGTAGTTTGGATGTTTTGTATGTGGTGAGGGCAACTAGAATGTTTATCCTCTGATTCCCATACTTCCCTGAGTCACTTTGAGCCATCCCTGAGCCCTGAAGTCAGGAAAGGCTGTATATGGACAATGTCTTGATGGGAGATGTTATTCTGTAAATATGTTTCTCATACTGGTTATTTAATAAAGCACCGTTGAGCCAATGAGATAGCAAGATAGGCGGGGCTAGGAGATAAGGAGGAAAGAGGAAGTGGTAAGGAGGAGTCAAGATGTAGAGCATGGAGGAAGGAAGACGCCCATGCGCTCCCGATATGATGACCACGTGGAAATACTTAGATAAGTAGAAATGGGTTAATCATTAAGACAGAGCTAGCCCATAAACAATAATGGTAACTGGCCAACAGGACTGTATCAAATACAGAGTCTCTGAATGTGATTTGGGGATGGTGCGGCTGTGGGCCCAGACGGGCGGCAGGCTGGCTGGCGGGCTGGCGGGCTGGCGGGCTGGCGGGAAAAACCTGCACATAACAATGTTTCCACAGCTGGAGTGCGTTCAGGCATCTGCTGAACAGATACCAGAGAATTAGTGTTTTCAGTTCTAGGAATTATGGTTTGCAAAAGAGACAACATTGTCAACGAGTCTTTATTCACTTAGTCAATGGGATGTTCTATAGGCTGGGTGTGGCTCTAATTCTGGCAGCAGAATATTAGAGATTTAAGAGTCCTCTTCCTGGGTTACAAATTCCATCCAACTCTAGAAACATGGGGTAGGAATCAAACCAGCATGAATAAGTGGCAAGAGATGTGACTCAGGATACTTACTGTTTCTGCTTTCAGAAGACTGGAGTTTAGTTCCCAGCACCCCTGCCTGCTGCTCACAAATGCCTATGGTTCTAGGTCCAAGGAATCTGATTTCCTCCTTTGGTCGCCATGGGCATCTGTGTCTACACGTACACTTACTCACTCAACATACATCCCATTATTTAAAAATTTTAAAAACGTCGATAAAAGAGTCAACAGCACAGAAAAGTCCAACTGATTCCCTTATCAGGACCACTGAAATCTGAACGCTCTGCACTGGGAAATTGCTTTGAGATTCTCGCTGGCTTTGACCTTGAAGAAATCAGGCAGTGTCTAGACGAAACTGTCACCATGATTATTTTGTCTGAATGGATAGTTAGGTCAAGTAATTAACTGATTAATTAGACAATCAATCAATCTTTAGTGATATAGTTAATCATCTTGATACTTCAAATGTGAGACATAGATCCCTCTGCACTTAGGCATGTTCCAAAAAGGGAACAACCCTCTTCTTTCTCTTACCTGCTTATTTGCCTTCTTCCCTCCTTTCTTTTTTCCTTTTTCCCTTCCTTCCCCTCTCCCTCTTCCCCTACTTGTCTCCCTCCCTCACTCACATTTTTCCTTTCTACATTTTATCCCTTCTGTGAGATTTAATATAAGATGTGAGGTAAGCCCACACATTGGTTTATTTTGTTGTTACTTTCACTGTTTGAGACAGGGCCTCAATATTATGTAGTTCAGGCTTTAGTGGAACTCGCAATCTAGAACAGGCTGGCCTCAAACCCAGAGAGATACACCTGCCTCTGCCTCCCCAGTGCTGAGATTAAATCGTGTGCCACTATGGCTGGCTACTACAGTTTTCATTTTTTCGTTTTTTTGTTTTTGTTTTTTTTTTTAACACCAGAGGAACTTTTTTATATTCCTTAGGCTTCATGTTCTCAGCAATGTATAAACATTTTGATCATTTTTACCATTCTTTCATAAATTTATGTGAATCATTTTGTAGCTCTACTGGCTTGCTATTTTCCCTTGCTTTACTATTATATACCCAAAGGGTATCTGCTTAAAAGTTTAGTACAACTTGTGTTATTAGACATGGATCTATCTATGTGACTGCCTAAATTTCAGAAGGTAACCAGTTACATCATTTTCAATGAGCTGGTTTTGGCAGAGACTTCTACTTTACTATTAAATTCAGTTCTCTACCCTGGTCTATGTGGGACTTTATCAAAAAGATAAAGACAGTGTTCCCCAGTTTTCCCAGCCAAGAGATGGTATGAAAATCACATAATTCATTCTCATTCATGTTTATATATATAAAATACATCTCTTCTTCCTCTTCCCCAGTTCCTTCTCCTCCTCCACTTCCTTATCTGCCTTCTCCTTTTTCAAATCTGAATTTCTTTTCTGGTTCAGGAATTCACTATCTTTTACTCAGGAAGCCATTCTCTGAACATGAATTTCAACAATCAGATTCTGGATAAAATTAATAACTCAGTTTAATCAAATATATTTTTAAGACTTTATTTTTTATCTGTCTCTGAAACTCACCTGCTGACAGTATATTTTGTATATTACATCGAATAGTATATGATTTCAATTCCTTTGTCTTGTCTTTTGGCACAAACTAAAGCATGTAGTATCTTTAAAGAACAAATAAAAGAGAAATTCCTCTGTGCTCCATTTGAAAGAGAAATTTTTAGGATTTTGCTGTTAGCTATGCTATTTGTTTTAGTGTTTGATACCGTTTTAGTATAACAGAAAAGAAATTGTTATATACTGATCATTTTGCAAAAGTCTATTTTTAAAACAAATGAAAAAGACAATCTTATTTTAATGATGAATTATATTAACTTTTCACATAGCTCCAACTGATTTTCCTAAAGGTTTAGATGCCAATGTCCATAAGGAGAATGGTTTTCATGGGTTGCTTTGATTTGATTTGTTTGCTTGTTTCTTGCATTATAGCATCAATATAAAACCCACCTTCTGAAAACAATCAAAAAATGATTTTCAAGGAGCTGGATAGATGTCTTAACTATGAAGAGTACTTAATTCCTCCTGAAGAGGATTGAATTCTTAGCACCCAATTGTGAACTTCCTGTAACTCCAGCTTAGGAGAGCTAATACCAACTGCTGGTCATTGCAGCCACCTACACATGAGTGCTTATACGTATATTTACAGATAGACTTATCTACAGATAAATAAAAATAAATTCTTAAAAGGTGATCTCAATCAGGGAAGGGAGGCAAGGAACTATACCACAGACCCAGTGTGGCTGAGACAAAAGGATCCTAAGTTCAAAGGCGGCCAAAGACAGGTACTTCTTTCTACTACTGGTTTCCATCAGGGTCAACAGCATTTCTTCCTTAACACTGACATTTAGTGACTTTAGCTCGTGTAGCAGAAGTCTTTATTTCAAACATTTTTAATGAACTTTAATAAATTGTGACTTTTTAAAATGGAAATGTTTGCTTTTTAGTAAAATTATTCCATTAGTTATCATAAGATGGTTATGATACGAAACGCCATTTCATTTGTAGGATCTACCGTGACGCCTCCTTTCCGTACTTACATACACTAGGCATCTGTGTCTTTGGAGAATCTCTTCAGTACTTGTAGCTCTACTATTTAAAAAATGATTTGATATCTGAAAAGCACTAGGTCTTGGTTTTCTGTGTTTATCCCCTTATTTGTGAGTGTGTCCAATTTCTTTGATTTCTATGTCTTGTGCCCTTTTTAGACTCCTGTTTTGAGTTTAATACTGTCATATTTTCTATTTTATTAAAATAAACATTTAGCTCAGTGATTTTAAATCTTCTGTGTAAATTTGAGAACATAAAAATATGGATCATCTATTGTGAAGTATTCAACTGCATCTTAAGTCTATAGCCAGTAGTTCACTAGAATTTGCTAGAACTGCATTTTCCTTTGATTTCTTTTTCTGGTTCACAGGTTATTGCTAAGTTTATTACACTTTCAATTGTTTTTTTTTTTTACAACTGTTACTTCTAGGTTTGCTTTCTTGAATGAAGAAGCATAATTCCTACAATTTCTGCAAATTTTTGACAAAAAAAATCATACAATTTGGTGACTATCCCAAGTGCTCTTGAAGAGAATAAACACTAAGAACGTTTGGGTGGACTTGTCTATAATTGTGGGTTTATCAAATTCTTTTGGTTTCCTTCCTTCAATTTCTTTCTTTCAACTTCTTATGATCTTTTGTTCATGTATTTTGAAATTCTGGAATTAAGGTTATACAAATTTGGGTCTTTTTTTCTTTTTAATGTATATACCCTCTATTGATAATAAATCTCTCTCTCTCTCTCTCTCTCTCTCTCTCTCTCTCTCTCTCTCTCTCTCTCTCTCTCTCTCTGTGTGTGTGTGTGTGTGTGTGTGTGTGTGTATGTTTAACCCTTGGTAAAATATGTTCTCTTGAAATATATTTTTAAATATCTTAACAAAGGCCGAACAGCTTTCTTGCTGTAACAACAGTCTGGAAATTTTTAAAAGCTTTTTAATTTCACATCTAGCTATAGTTTTATATAAAATAGGTTTATTGATACATGCTTTGTTCTTAAAGTTGAATGTTTCAGCTTTTACTGGGAGCACTCACATTTGAAACAATTTCTACTATGCTTTTGTTTAGGCCTTGATAATTTGTATTTATTTATTATTCTCATTTATTTCATATTTATTTGTATTCCTTATTGCATTTTCATGTGTTCGTATGTATGAGTGTATGTGTGTAGGCACAGGTGCTATGGCATGCAGGTAGAGAGCAGAA
This sequence comes from Cricetiscus sungorus, assembly GCA_030556225.1. Taxonomy (NCBI): domain Eukaryota; kingdom Metazoa; phylum Chordata; class Mammalia; order Rodentia; family Cricetidae; genus Cricetiscus; species Cricetiscus sungorus. The sequence continues at coordinate 6,299,740 of JANBXA010000202.1, read as the reverse complement.
GATAACCTGAGGGAGAGGTTCAATTCTTTCCCTGTACTACATGAGCTCTGGGAAGTGAATTGAGATTGTCACGCTTAGAGAGAAATGCCTTTACCCAATTATCATTTCTTTGGCTCCTAAAATATATGTATGTATGTACATATATCATGTAATTGATATAATATTATATATATGTTATTGTATCTTTATTGTTTTATTGTAATAAGTTGTGTATGTTGTACTACATATATAAAATTTGAAATCTCTCATTTTCCTTTACTAAATTTATTCCGCATTTTAATGTTCCATTCTATCTCCTATGCAAGCTTATATGTTATACCTTTTTAAATTTTGCTGGTTTGTCTACCTTTACAAAGAAGACTTTTAATTTACAACAGAATGTATTTAGTGCCATGTCACTTTCCCCAATATCTAAGAAACTCATTACATGTGTTTCTATTTTCCTCAACTTTCCTTTATTATAACACATATACTAATTCTCCTTATACCAGAAATCCCTCAAAATCTTCTATAAACACCATATTTTTATGATAATTTTTATTTAAATTTGTAACAAGTGTGTTGTACATGTCAATCTCAGTTCCCTTACCCTCTCCTCCTCCCCTGTCCCCCTCCCAACCACCATCCCATCCCCTTTCTGCTCCCCAGGGACAGTGAGATCTTCCATGGGGGATCTTCAAAGTCTGTCATATCATTTGCAGCAGGGACTAGGCCCTCCCCTATGTGTCTAGGCGAAGCGAGTATCCCTCTATGTGGAATGGGCTCCCAAAGTTCATTTGTACACTAGGGATAAGTACTGATCTACTACCAGAGGCCCCATAGACTGCTCAGTCTTCCTAATGAATGCCCACACTTAGGGGTTCTAGGTTGGTCCTATGCTGGTTTCCCAGCTATCAGACTGGGGTCCATGAGCTCCCCCTTGTTTAGGTTAGTTGATTCTGTGGATTTCTCTGGCCTAGTTTTGACCCCTTTGCTCATCACTCTTCCCTCTCTGCAACTGGATTCCAGGATAAACTCCCTGTTTTTAATGATAAAAAGTCTATATTTTCTTACATACATACCACTTCTAATGTTTTATTTTCCTCCTCTGTGAGGATCTAAATTTTCACTACATCTTATCTGTGTGTGTTGTGTTTGTTGTGTGTGTGTGTGTGTGTGTGTGTGTGTGTGTGTGTGTGTGTGTGTGTGTAGTTTAAACATCCTTGAAGGGCAGGATAGTCAGAGAAAGAGTTCTATATGTAGTAATTTGGTACATTAGTCAGTGAGGCAGGAGAAGTTTACCTTTATAGGAGCTCAAGCTCCTCCCCTCTTCAACTTGAAGTTTTGCCCCTTCCATTCAACATGACCACATGTCCTAATATGAATCCATCCCTTCCTCAGCCAGAATATCCAGGAAGAGCTTCCAAGCATGAAGCCTGAATTTTATGTCACCCTCCTGTTATGAGCTACAAGCTGCCCGATATGTGTTTTCACTGTTTCCCTAACATTACCAGTTTTCAACTCACTTACAGTAGAAGTTAAGTTTGACGATAGCTACCAGAGTACTACCAGAAGTGGGAATTATGCAATTATTATTAGAATTAATTTTCAAATACCACATGATTTCATGTTTTGATATTGATGCTTAATTATATTTGTGAGATGATTTTTTTTGTTTTTGCTTCTCTGTAAAAAAATAGTATTATAAGTAAAAGTAAATTTACATAAACCTAATGAGAATTGTTTTTGTAACCTTTTGTTAAGTATATTTCTGACTTAATGAACCTATTCAGTTTTGGATGAAATCATGAGATAAAGTAGATTAGCTGAGAAAGAGGGGAGTAGGTGAGGTCAGAAGCTTGGGTGATGTTTGTATATTGAGCTACTGAATTCATATTCCTTGTACAGTAGCTAATGAATTCTGTGCTTATTGATCTGCTTGACCAGGAAGACTTACACAAGAGGCATAACAAATACAGCACCCAGGAAAACAATACATCATTGTGTCATTTATTCAAAGACCCTTAGATGCAGAGATTGTGGCCAATAAGACATGTTAAAATAAGAATCCATGGTATCAAGTATTTCATAGCTTGTTTTGTCAGTATATGCTAGGGTTGTATACTATTGTAGAAAATGTAGCTTGTAACATATAGAAGCCAAAAATTTCTTAGTTTGTGCATAAGACAGAGAGTATGTATTTTGTTTGATCTTATCTATAACCAGTCTCTCCAACACTCTTTTCTGGGACCTACTACCTATCTCTTAATTTTGTGTCCTCATTTTTTGTTGTTGTTATCATTAATAGCACTGTGACTTAAATCAGCAGTGGCCATACGTAAATGAGTATATGGCCATCCATGGAAAATAGGCAATTATCCCAGTACCCAGATTCCAAAAGGAAAATTAATCTTTCTTCCTCAGCAGCCATCAACCATCAGAACTTCCTTGTCAAAGGTTTGAATGTAGGAGTCTCCCCTCCTTCTGGGCTGGAATTTGACTGGCTTCATCTGGCGAGGGTCTTGTGCAGACAACTACAGATGCTATGAGTGATGCTTGCATTAGCCACATCATGTTCAGAAGACAGCATTTCATAGCTCTTCTTCCCATTTTCAGTTCTTACAATTTTTTTTTTACCCACTAGAGACACATTTTCTCATTGGCTGGTAACTTTCCCTGTAGGATAGGCTCTCTGGGGAACAAGTCCCAGGGACTGTCCTGTCTCCACATCCCTGCAATGGGGATACAAGCTTGCACCACCAGACCAGACTTGGCTTTTTGTTTTTAATTGGTTCTGAAAATGGAACTCAGGGTCTCATTGTTACCAGGTAAGTACTTTATCAACTTAACCATCTCTCTGAGTTCAAAGATGAATATTACATCTATGTTCAAAGGTTCCATCATGGAATTTCAAATCGAAATACCTAAGAAAATTATGGGTAAAAATGAAGTAAAATATGTGGAGCAATTTGAAGGGATTTAGTAGATTTTACAGAAAACTAAATGTTGGTTAACCATAACTGTGATCATCTTAAGAGCTAATGCAGTGCATGAATGAATCCGTTGAACTAAAATATGTGTAATCAGGAAAATGATACCCCTGTTACATTCACGGCAGTCAGGACCATGCCCAGATAATTGTAGTTCATTTTGGGTGTCTTCTTTTTAATAGGGAAGATTTTTCAAGCTGAATCAGAAGGTTGGGCAGCCTGAAAATCACATGCTGTGGCCTGGGCTAGATGGGACCATAACAATTTACCAGGTTAGCTAATAATTTCCCAGTGCTTTGCAGAGAATGTTGTTATATACTCATTTAACCTTTATGCTGAGCAAAATATAAGCATGAGGAGTGAAGATAAGGAATACGAGACTTTGTTGATAGCCCTCTGCCTGTATTATAAGTTGCTACCTCACAAACACAGCTACTATTCAATATCCTGTCACTCAGAAGTTAGAGCATTGCACATTCCATTCAACCAATGAAAGTCAATATAGAAATAAATAACTTTTCTCCATAGGCTTCCCCTTCGGGAGAATGTCTCACACTGTCTAGCAAACCTACCTTATAACTTAATCAGCACATGCCATCTAGCAGACAAAATGCTACCAGCCGAGCATGCTAATCAACTTTTCCCTATCTCATTATATATTGCATTTGTTGAAGGCTTTTGTTTGATTTTGTTGTTGTAGTTTTTAATTCAGAGTATCTTATAAATTAGAGCCGGGTATTGGTATCTATCATGTACTCAAAGGTTCTTTATAAGGAATAGTTCAAAATCTTCAAATATTTTAATATTAAATATTTTAAATTTTAAAATAAATATTAAAATAAAAATATTTCAATATTTTTATCTGATCAGGAAATACAATGTAACTTTCTTCATTCTTCTAGCATTTCTTTGGAAAAATTGGAATAGAATTTTACACATAACTTCCAAGATTAAAGCTAAGTACCATGTATAGAAAATTTCCAGAAATAAATTTGAATTCTTATAAAATCCCAGATGTAAAATTCAAGCTCTTAAAGATGTGAAATGAGAACTTTAGCACCAGTCACCATTCGGTATCCACTCACTCTGAACTCTACACCTCCAATATCTTAAAACATTTTGGTATTTTTAAGGCTGGGGACAGATGGCCTGCTGACTTAAGTGCTTACTGTGCATGTATTTGTTCGGACCGGCAGAATCTGCTTAAAGATAGACACAGTAATATGTACCTGTAATGGCAACACAGAAGGAAGAGACGGGAGAATCCTTGGAAGCCCGTAGGTCAGTTAACCTGGTATGTACAATAGTGAACAGTAAAGAGAACCTATCTCGAATAAGATGGAACCTATCTTGAATAAGAAGGACTTCTGACATCCACAGGTGTAATATGACAAACAGGTGCCCAAACTCACAAAATGGGATAGGATGGGGATTGGTGGGGGAAACAGGGGAGGATGAGAGGGGGCTGGAACCGATATCGACATGTAAAACAAGCTTGTTTCAAATTTAAATAAAAAAGTATCAAAAAATATGTAACAAGAGACAGTATTCAGAAATATGTAAAACTAATTTTGAGCATAATCAAACTGTGTAGGGTTTCAGAATAGGAGGTTGGCTACGTATTTTTTCAGTCCACTAAAGAAACAAAATTATTAATGAGCTTTGAAATGAACAGGTTGTGATTCAATCAAATGATAAAGAAAAAGCATTGGCACATTGCAGTTCTTATCCATAATGAAACCTTTAGAAAAGTAGAAATAGAGAGTCCTTAAGAATGACTGTGAAAATACTGAATAGTGAATAACCCAATGTTTTCCCTGAAGAATATAAGAAGGCAGTGTTTATTCTTCTTTTTAAACATCTGCTCAATTTTATTTAATATATATGTAGGAGTACGTTGCCATATGTATGTGCACATTGTGCGTTCGTATACACATGTGTATATCCCACAGGTCAAGAGAGAGCATGAGATTTTGCTTTTGTTTTGCTTTTGAAAAGCTAGAAAGTATGTTGGGAAGCTGATTTTTCTGTAGATTGTAAAACAAAACAGAAGCTAGGAGACTGCATGTGGGCAAATACTACATTATCTCCTAAGGTAAATCTGATAGATGTTGGTTAAATTTATATGCTTTTTCTTCTGTGCACATTACTCATGTAGTTATTCCTTCCTAATTCTCGTCTCAGCTCTGCTTTGCTTGCAAAACTCTCTCTGAGCTCATACATTCTCGCCGACTTTTCCTGCCCATGTGCAAATGATTTCCAAAGTGGCATTGTCTGTCCTTCCCTCAAACTTCAAATTCTCACCCACTGTGAGCAGGAACACCAGTGTGGAGAATGCATGGGCCAGTCAGTGAGGCACCTCTCCATTTGTTTCCCTGACATTTGCTGTTTCAGTTAATGTTGGTCCCATCTCCCTGCTCAGACTCATTAGTAACCTGGGTGTTACTCTCAAGTCCAGCATACCTTTCTGACCCCTTGCCACTTGGGCACCAAATTTAGACAGTACTTTATTGCTTTTATTTTTGTTCCTGCTACAATGTTTTTTTTAACTGTTTTCTTTACCTTGAGATTCAACCACATCAAATCAATCCTTTGCATGCCCAATTTCTCTCCAGAGTTTTCTGAACTGCAAATTACCCTTCTCCATGACCCATAGTAGAACACTTTAGATCCATGTTATGAACTTCAGAGACAGCCCAGTGGGTAAAGCACTTGATATGCAAGTCTAATGGGCCCGAGTTCAGAGTCCCTAGAGACCATGTGACATCAGATATGGTAACCTATGTCTATACTCCTATGGAAAGATCAAAGGTCAAGATAGGAAGTTCCCTGGAAGCAGAAGCTTTCGCACCATAGCAGAGCACACAGAGTGACAAATGAGAGAGAACCTATCTCAAACAAGGCAGAAAGTAAGGCCTACCAGAGGAGGTTGGCCTCTGACCTCTACGTATATATTTACACATGCATATCTGTACTCATGTACACATAGACACAGCAAAATGTTCCACATCTAAATATTAAAGTCCTCCTTTTACATCTCAAGCCTTATTAGTTATTTTTCTGCCTGAAGCATTAAACTCCCATCATACTAATCTGCAGGTAATTATTTATATCATGAACCATGCTTTTACTTCTAATAACCCCTTAATATAGAGGCATCCTATATTGTCCCATACAACCTTTCTAAAGAGACCATTGTCTACTCATCTCTTCCAGGTTTATGTACTGCTTATTTTACTATCTGTGTAACACTCATGAGATGTTTCTTCTTATCCCTGAGTGATAGCATAGTCATTCTCCATATTCCCATAGTAACATACCTGAGTATATATTGTCCCAGGACTATTCACAGATAATATCTATGGTTTTGATTTCTCACTAAAACATGACATAAGTCGAAGGCAGAAGATGTACACAATTCCAACAGTATGAGGCAAGTATATCTGAAACCTTTCAAAACACCTAAATCATAAAATATAAGGAAGATGTGAAAAAAAGTGACAGAATGTCTTCCAATTCTCTTATTTATTAATCCATTAATTATTGTGGAGTATCAGCTATTTCTAGTGGGAAGAACTTACCTCTTAACTCTTTAGTGCTTCCAGACGTGTTGCTCCAACCATCTGGTTTACAAACTACCTATGTCATTCACAATCAGAAGGGCACACAAGGCAGCCAGCACACTGTTGTGTAAGGAGTCACTCTCTGCATGTCTAAACCCATGGCTTCACTGTTTTGTTTAAAAACACCAGGCTTAAATGTATAGTTGAAGAATCCAATATAGGCCTGAAGGGATCAAAGTAATTATTCTTTACCTTTTGTATATCTAGTAAATGACACAATTCAAGATAAGACTTGGCTTGTAGCCATTTTATACAACCTTATATTGTGTCCACCCAAGTAGGGTTTCCAATGACTCCACTGTCATTGCAGGATCTGATGCGCTTAGGAGTGTTGTACAATATTGTCCAATATGACAGAGCTCTGCCCTTTGACATTTCTGCCTTCATGGTCGGGTACACTTCTTCCCTGGTTTTTGCCTTATACTTCTACCTTGTCACAAATCAGGAAAATTTTGCTGAACTCCCACCTATTTGCCTGGGGCCCCATATTTTTCCAAGCTCTTAGAGCTTCACTCCCCTCCCTGGAGAGCTGTTGACCTTTTCTTCACATTCTTCCGCTTGTTTACTGGAGCTCTCTTTTCAATGGACCATTACCCTGAAATACCACTCTTTTCTCTACCACCTGCTCTCACTCACTTGGTTCAGGTGCTCCTGCCATCTGTTGCCCTGATGCAATGCCCAGCTATCGATACTGAATTTTGCCAGTCTCTGGCATGGCATGCCTCCAGCAACAATTTTCATGTACAGATGGTTCAAGGGTGGCTTGAGCCATCATCTTCTTGTCTGTGATATTTCTTCTTTTAAGACAGTAAATGCATGAATCACTTATCCAGAAAAAAACAGATCCGGTACAATTATCTAGGGGTATTTGTGAAAGGATTTCTTAGGGGAATTAGCTAACATAGTTATGGAGGGTGAGCTGACCCATGAGAGTGTCTGAAAGCTGGAGATTATGTTGTGCTGTTGGCATGGTTGGCCTTAGAACCAGAGAAGCTCATAGTTTAAGAATGAGGAGAACCATTATTGTACAATTTAGAGACCTAATGCAGAGGACCTGGAGTCCATAGATGTGGTGGGTAGGTGAAATCAGAAGAGGTATATACATATTTTCTTGTCTTTCATTAGTGTTCTAAGACCCAGTAATTCATACAGTGCTTAGACTATTCAGAGTTGCACACTAATCTTTTGTGGGAATACCCTCACAAAAAATCCCAAATAATACTTTCCTTTGGTAATCCATAATCCAGTCAGTTTGACACCTGAAATTAACTGCTGCAGCAAGCAAATTCAAAATTAAGCAATAGTACAATGATTTGAAATAATTTATAGATTTTTTAATGCATGAGAAAAAATAATGATCTGATTAAATCTTCCCCTAAGAAATCATTATTCTATTGAGTTCATCCAAATAGCAGGGTGTGATTTTAATTATTATAATGGAACATAATTGTCACTAAACTGAGGAGTTAATTATTCTGAAAATAATTGTGTCATTCTTCCACAAATAAATGATATGAAAAATCTATTTTGTAGCTCCGAGTTTTGAATAATGCCAACAGAACCAATGTATTTACTCGTGTGCAACTTAAGCAATAGTCACTTGTGATTCACCCAATTTTCTCCCAAGAGTTGGATTAGCAATTTTAAACTTGCAAATGAGATGGAGGCTTCATTATTTCTCTAATGGAAAACACAAGACTCTTACAGAGCTGTTTTGGAATTGGCATTTGCCATCTACTTTAAATGCCACTGTCCACTCGACACATACATAGGTGTGGGTCCCATTGAGAGTGGGTCATTGTTTGTTTTTTCTGCTTCATGACACTGGATCCTTTGGATGATTTCCAGATAGGTCAGCAGAGACCCAAAAGACATGAAATTATCAGATAATCAATTATTGTCAGAGCCAGCACTGAGTGAGCTCCTGGAGAAAAATAGTGATTACTTCTCAAAATTAAGACTAAATGGTGGCCTCAGGGGCATAATCTATGGAATGTCTTAGGCAAAGGCAAGGAAATGTGTAACTTGATTTCACCTCCTTTTCTGTGGCATAATTCAATTAGTGGAAAGATCTTTCCATAATGAAATTCTAGGTTTCTTTCTTTTCTCATACCTGAACTGACCTGTTTCCACAACATACTATTCAAGCCACCCACATTGCAAAGCCTTGTGCCCCCTTTCCCTCCAATATAGTGTGGTTTAATTGAGATCCCTATTGTGTCTTGGAAACCCTGACTCTGGAAACAAGCACCACGGAGAGTTATTAGCATACACTCCTATCCTGAGACATTTCGTCTACAGTTTCCATTAAATTATGCCAGCTAGTGCCATAAAATCAGAAGAAAGAAGGAAACAGTAGAAACTGTTTCCTCTGAATGTGTTGGAGGTCAGTGGAGGATTACTGACTTGGTTGAGAGCTACTGGATATGACAGTCTCATTGGTGTTCCACTAAAGTAAGGGTTTTTGTCTATGGAAAGAAAATCCATAGATTCCATTCCAGAGTAGTCTTTAAATTTTTAATTTTTGAGAACTTCACACACACACACACACACACACACACACACACACACACACACACTGCATTCTGAGTGGGAGTGAAAACTCTTCTTAAGAACTATGATATGACAAGGAAACTTGGGCTTGAGATCGCCACATATCAATCCTCAATATATCAAAATCACAGGCTCCCTTTAATAAATTTTATTTCCATATTGCCTCATCAGTTGCTTTAAATTAAGAACCTCACAGTATGTGTATAGCAGAGATGTGGATATTTAGAGCTCAATATGATGGCACAAGAGACTAGACAACACAGGCAGGAGAGACTTGTCATTGCACAGAAAACAGAGAATTTTCAAAAAATGTTTAGAATCAAGTAAACCAAGACAAGAAAAACACTCATTGAATTTAACAATGTGATGCTGGTGGGACTTAAATAAGAGTTGATTTGCTGGAAAGGTGAAGACAGAAAACAGATTAGAATGGTGAAGGGGTAAGTGGTATGAAATGGAGAAATGGAATGTCAATAGTCAGGGGAGATAAACGATACCGGGAAAAGGGAGATGTGTAATTTTGCTTATTTTTGCAATTATATGAATTTTGAGGGTACTAGGGATATTTAAAACTATGAGTTGAGGGTTTAGGAGATGGATCATTGAATAAAGCACTTAACATGCTAGTGTGAGAATTTGGGCTTGGATTCATTGCACATATGTAAATGTCAGATGGGCATGTCAGTAACCTGTAATCCTGGCAATTGGGGGGTGGAGACAGGAGAATCACCTAAACAAGCTGGCTAGACTGGGTGAATTGGTGAGTCCCTGTTTCAGAAATAGACCCTGCTTCAAAACACAGGGTGGAAAAAAAGATAAGGATGACATCCAATGTTGACTTCTAGCTTCCACATGTGCATATATTTACACTTGCACACACTTGTACACCCACAGAGATGCAAACATGCATGTATATTACATATAAACATACCTATAAGACCTTCATAATTCAGGAGAAAGGAAAATAGTTTAATGAGGGTAATACAAACATTTAGAATGTGGTTCCTCCACTGATAAGAGTAAACAGACCACAGTTAATGGAAACAAACAAAGCACAAGAAGTGGCCCTTGCTTAGAGAAGAGACAATTCCCGAGTCTACCATTAACTGTTGAAAAAAAAAAAAAAAAAAAGAGCTTCTCAGTGGGCAGTAATTCCATCTTTCAGTTGAGATATGCTTCTCTCTGCTCAAAATACCAGCATCATATCTGAGGCTTATTCCTCAGAGTCTCTTCCAATTTGAGATGAGGATTAATTTTTTTTCTGGTGATTAGAAACCATAACCTCCACCTGGTGCCTGCTAGGAAGGCAAGCCCGGGGTCCTGAAATATACAGCACTCTCTCTGGGGAATCTGTAACCACCAGTGACAGCTCTGATTGTGTTTTTTGTAGATCTTCACTTATTCTAAGGATGAGAGTCTATGTGATGACTGATGGAAAATGGACAAAGATGACACAAATGTATTCTAAGTGTCTCAAAGAGTCATCTTATTAAAGAAAGAAGCTACAGATAAAAAAAACAGAATGTCCTATTAGTGGCTCATGCCTTACCTTGGACACAATCAATGGCCTAGTACAGGTTTACAGCAGGACAAGGAGAGTTCCATAAGAAAAGAAAAATTTATCAATAGCCTGTCACATGACCTAAAAATAAACCACAAACAAATGTTCCATACTTTCTTATAAACTGTAGTTTTAATAGAGCAAATATTAATTAACAAACTCCATGTGTGTGTGTTGAGGCAGCAAAGACCAAGTTAATGAGTTTGACAGGTCGACATGTAAGTTGCTTTTCTTATTGCTATGACAACAAAATGGAACTCAAAAAAAAAACCAGAAAGAATAAAGAAGACCCTATGAACATAACTTAAGCAAAGAAGGGCTTGTTTAGGCTCACATTGTTCATCCTGCCAGGAAGTCAGGGGTGGTAATGAAAGGCAGCTAGTCACATGCATCCACCATCAGGTCGTAGAGAGATATGAATGCTGCTGCTGCTGGCTTGCTTCCTTGGATTTTTCTTCTTTTATTTAGTCTGGGACTCCAGCATTGCCCCATCCATACTACAGTAGTTCTCCTCTCTTTAGTTAAACATGTCTATAAGAACCCCAAAGAGAAAGCAAAAGATGTCTCCTAGGTGAGTCCCAGTCCAGTCAAGTTGACAGGAAAGATTAGCGTTCAAATAACATTTACTTCTTACAGACAAATACTCACCGAAATCCCTTTCAGATGGTCCTGACTGACCTTGACTTTGAGGAAAGGAAGATCTGTGTAATGCCCCAGGCTACTCATGGTGTAGGAGGCAAAGTTCCTCATTAGCCATGAGGCAATGCTTTCAGAAAAGTCCCATGGTCAGGTTCACAGAAGGGCTGGATCAAAAGACATGGCCCGAGTCCTCCAAAGCATTCAAATAGGCCAAGTTATTGTCCTCTATTAACTGAAAGCAAAGCCAAATTCAAGAGTTTAGAAACCAATGTAAAACTAAAGTATAATAGAAATCCATGATGCTCTTCAAGGGTCACTCTGAGCCAGGGGTGACTTTCAGAGAGACTGAGGAAGTGGGAGAAGCCCATGAGCTGAAGCAGAGGCTTCCCGTCATGATCTAGGAGCTTTCAATTCAGTGTAAAAGAAGACTGAAATTCAGACTTGATGCTCTTCACATTAGTGAGGATGATGTCTAATGTCTGCTGAGAGCTGATTGTATGCAAAGCACTCTATTAGTTTGCCGAAAGACTTCTCACTATGCAGTGTCCATGGTTTTTGCTAAGGAAACCCTTCAGTTTATATTACAGGTGACACATTGAGAGCTTAGTATTCCAAAGGATACACAATAGGCAGCTGATACGTGGTTCAGGGAGTTTAAGTTTAAAGATTACATTTCTAATTACTGATTCTGTACACATGCCGTGAATCAGTATTTAACAGAACTCTTGGATCAGAAACTATATCTTTAAATAGGAACTTATCTAGATGGGCTCAATTTCCTAGGAGCTTCCTGGACTACCTTCACTGCTGAAGGTTGGTATTACCTTTTCAGTTTAATTTCAGGGTATCCCTCCTCTAATTTGTTGGTATGTTTGTTTTGGGGAAGTTCATGTTTAAAGACAGTTGTTAAAGGAAACTTCAAACTCTACCACGACAGAATACTGTGTAGATGTTATCTAGACTATTTCAATTTTTACAAGTATAATTAATCAGAAAAGTACATTTACTCAGAACATTCCTTCATTCCTTCAGGTATGGCTGGAGACTCAAAGACACTCAAGACAATTTCTCTTTGGGTCACATTATTCCCACAGAAGGACTTTCAGTGCAGGGATCTCTACTCTATGGTGTTTTTCAATACTTGTGTGTGTGTGTGTGTGTGTGAGAGAGAGAGAGAGAGAGAGAGAGAGAGAGAGAGAGAGAGAGAGAGAGAGAGAGAGAGCGAGAGAAAGGTTGCATAGACCCATGGAGGCCAGAGGCATCAGCTCTCCAAGGCCTGGAATTACAGGTGGTTCTGTGCTTCCCAATTTGGACACTGAGAACTGAACTAGGGTCCTCTGCAAATCCGGATCCGGTAAATGTTCTTATCCACTATGCCTTCTATCCTGCCCCAGTTCTTTGACTTCTCAAACACACTGACTCATTTTCCTGGCCCTGAAGGCAGTTTCTTAACAGGCTCCACCTACGTCCGTAAACACGCTTTTCTAAGCCAGCTTCTCCAGCTGATTTTCTCAAGATCATAATATAAATCTCCCCTCTTTCTGTCCTTTACAGTATGGTGGTTGCTTCCCCGAGAGAGCTGTTTCTTCCCTCAGTTCCATATAGACACATATTATCTAAAGATAAATGGGTTTCTCCATAGCAACCTTTCTGGCACCCGTTTTTATTTGTACTGACTCACAAAATCACATAAGTGCTTATAATTTGGATAGTGATTATTGTCTCTCTATTCTTTGTTAAATTATTTTGAATTTTAAAGCACAAACATACCACCATCTTTTAAAAAACAAACCTTAAATTTTGAACACATTGCAGATTTATGTACTGTTAGGCTATGTTGGGGAAATAGGGTATCAATTCTGCAATTTAGGTATCAACATTGAAAAATGCCACCCATCATTTGTTCCTTCTTAAAAGTGTTTATTAATACATGAAAGCATTTATTCAAGTCTTTCTTTTCAACTGGCTCACAACATGCCATGACATCAACATTTTACTGTTCAACCATTCTTCTTTGATGGCATAGGTTACATTAATGTCAGTGCCATCAATGCCTATGACACATACATTTATGTAGAGTGGTCTCATCTATCCCCTTAGGTATTATTTCTATGTGATGAAAAAATTTTCCAACTTTCTCTGCAATTAGAAAATTTCTATCTTTTTCTGTAATTTGCCTCGAGCCCTGTCGTGAATAACAGGTGTTCTCCACTAACTTCCCACCAGATCATCATGCCTTTGAGCTCTGGCTTCTGTTAATTCTGCTATCTGTTCCCGATATGCTACTTAGCTGTTGTAAGCCTCAGTTGTCTCTTACAGAGTGAACATGACCTTCATTTTCTCAAAGTATATTGTAAGCATTCTCAAAGCAATAGGACAGTCAATTTGGTTCATGATTACATGGCAACACGTACAAGGCTTTTGGCTTAATAAGGAGGGATAGGTTAAGTTCTTTAGTAAAGGTTAAGATAATGTGGAATCATGTTTATCAAGTGAGAGCTGCAACATGGAACTCAGCAGACACCCACGTCATCCTAGAAGTATTCTTACCTGTGATTTCAATCTGCCTTTCATTGCTGGGATGATAGCAGCCTTCTTGTTGCACTTCACATGACAAAAGGTGACAACAGGATTCTGCTCACCAAGAAGCTAGTAGCTATGAAATGATACCATTTTATTAGCTATAAATGTGGAAACAAGATGACGCACAATATCCTGTCATTGCATCCTGGGCGACTTGCGACTCATGATGTTCTCACATTCTGGAAGAGTAATTAGCAACTTACTTTAAGTTGGTGGCATTTTGCCTTTGTTATTGAAGTTTGGATTCAGAAGTTTACAATGTTCATGCTGGCCTCAGCCCAGTGGTACAGTAGCAAGGCCTCTGAAGTGCAGAACACATCACAACCTACCTCTTGGATGCTGTCCAAGGGAAATTATTAATCAAATTTAGAAAAACATTTTTCTCAGCCCTCCTATTATCTTGAATGCTTAAATGCTTTCATGACATTGAACGGCATAAATCTTTCCCCAGCAGCTGGATATTTGATGTAGGCGAAGAATAAGGTTGGGGTTGCAAGCACATTAAAGGCTCTTTAGAGGTTCCTCATGCATGATAGAAAAGGTGACATGGTATAAAGAGCCTGAGCTTTGGCAGCAGACCAGACCGTTCATGAATATCGATTCCCAGTCTTTAGTAGGATGGTTCTGAAAAATTGCTTTCTTCTTAGAGGTGCCTTATTCTTATATGTAAAGCAAGAATAAACAGCTATTGAATTTCAAGTCTGTTGTCAAAATTATATGGAATGAAATTGATCATGATATTTGATTGTTCTGTATTTCAAAATCTTTCTCAACCTAGAGGAGTGACTCTCAACTATAGAGAGGATCATGAGAGAAGAAAAATGACATCCTAGAAAACACCATGAAGTGTCTTGGGTCACTGAATTAATTAAGTGCTTTATGAATTGCAGTGATATCAGCTGCAATATCAGACACACCTGGAAATCTTAATAATTAACTATAATGAAAATTAGTTATATATGCTAACACTGGTGGACATTGCTCAAATGTTCTTTCTACATGATGAGCTAGGGGCCTTCTTTCTCCCATTTTATAGCCACACTAATTTCTAAACTCAAAAACATCATGGTTCTTTCAAATTTATAAACTGGTCTGGAAATTAAATAGTAAAGGGAGGGGTCTGGGAGGATGCTATGGACCAGCTGTGAGTGGCCATGTATCATGTGTACTACATTTCAGTGATTGGTGCCTGTGGCACACTCAACAATGAAGGAACAATGACAAAAGGGTTGTTCTGTCGGTTCATGAAGCGAAACAGATGTAACTAATATTAGTAATAGCACACTTGATGATTATCATTTCAACAGAAAAATCAGGGTTATAGTAGAAGCACATAGATATTAAATGTTAAAGTTACTAAACTCAAAAAAAAATGGCACAAGTTAAAAGGGCCTTAAAAGAAACAGTGATAAACAATAGTGATAGACAAATATATTGTATAGCATCGTCTCCATAAGTCTGAAGGCAACCAAGGACCTAGGAATCTGATATCTAAAGTCCTCTCCCATGCTTTGATGTATGATGCCAAGCTTCTGATAAAAATATATACCTGCAAGTTAAATTTACTAGTAGCAAGACCAATATTATCCAATTAGTTGCACCTGGATATAAATCTGAGTCAAAAATTTAGAGTCAGGGCTGATGATGCTTCCTATACTCAGTGGGTTTAGAAGAGTGAGCACATTAAGTTGGGAGGAAATGATAGGAGTACATGAGGACGAATTGGAAGGGAGGGGACGAGATGGATTTTATAACATTTTTAAGACATGGAAATTGTTTCTCTTTTAATTTTAAAGGAATTAGCAATTATATACAAATTCCTGCCACTTCTGTCTTGCAAGCATGCTTTTTCTGTTTGTTGTGCTATTTCACTATGTTGATGATGACTTCTACTCAGCAGCAGTTTTTAGTTTTTAATTAATTCAATTACCAAAATTTTTATTTTTCTAATCGTTTTTAATGCCACATCAAATAAGATACATTTTCAGTATTAAAAAAAAAATTACATTTTCAGTAATTAAGAACAACAGGTTGGTGAGACGGTTCAGTGGTTAAGAGCAACAGCTGTTTGTTCTTCCAGAGGTCCTGAGCTCAATTCCCAATAACCACAAGGTGGCTCACAACTGACCATAATGCGATCGAATGCTCACTCACACATAAAAAAATAAATAAATTTTTCAAAAAGTTTTAAAAATAAATAAAAATTTAAAAAAAAAACCCAACTATTTGGTTTTATTTAAACCAAAAATTTAGAAAGTGGCTTACTCCACAAATGACAAAATTTATCATTCCATAAGGAAAATCATGATGTCTGAATTTTGAAGGTTAAACAACTATTAAATACTTCAGAATTTTTTTGTGTCTCTGACTTTAATCCCAGTGAATGCTCAGTCATGCTCTCTGTAGCCGCGCACTTGCTTTGGCATAGCCATTCTACCCCTCCATAGCCACTGAGGGCAAATTCTCTCTCACGTGGACAATGACTCTGTTCCCTTCTCATAGCTTGTCGAAGTCCCTTGGATTGTTTTCCAATTTCATGGGCCCTCTGAAGGGCCAGGCCAGGTCAAAGAAACTACTTGGTAAAAAAAAAATGAAAAAGAAGGTGCAGTTTGCAAATTCTTCCTTTCCTGCTTCCCTGTCCCTCAGAGCTTTAACACTGAAGATTTGGGGGGAGGGTGGTAGATGGGCTCTGAGTCTCATTTCTTGATAATATATGGGGTTGGTGATAAGATCCTTCATAAACAAGTCTCACTGTGCTAGGAAACTCTTGGTTTTGACTCTACTTGAGAAATAATGGAAGAAGATTTTCACTCAGCAGTCAGAGTATCTTCCTCAGTGTCTTAATTCTCTTGCCATCATATCCAGGATAAACTATCTCATTTCCTTCCTTTCTTTAATATATATGAATATAATATATATTAACATATATATTCTGGCATATGTCAATTACCTTTAATAGTCTACTTCACTATGATATTATCATACACATACACGTTATATTTTATCTGATTTGCTCTGAACTGTGAACTATGTGCTTTTTTGTCTACAGTCAATCTTTTCTGCCTTTCTTTTTCATTTCAAAAAAGTTTACAGCTAGGCTAAGCCAGTAAAAACATCAATGAAAAAATAAAACAAAATCGAGCCAGGTGTGAAAGGTTTAGTAGTGAAGGCTTGCAGCACACTACATCCTGTGAGCCAGGTCCGTCCTGCCCGGTATTTTGAACACAGCACCATCTGTGTGTTCATGCATTGTCTTATGGTTAGTTTCGAATTGCTATGGCTGAGTGCAGACCCCTCCCAGAGACTCTACCCGGCTTCTATTGGCTTTCTGTAAAACAGTTTTGCTGTTCTCTCCTGTTCACTGTCACAGGTAGAACCGAAGGTTATTCCAAGCAAAGAGGCATAGATGTTTTTGCGACAGAGAAGCAAAGATGAAGAAGTCCGAACAATAAGCAGTAAGCCGATTATAAATTATTCTACATAGACTATAAAAACTATGTACACACATAAAATCAGTGAAGAGAAGCATAAGCTCTCTGGAAACAGCGATTTTATGTTTTACTTCCTAAAAACGTCTTTTTCTTGCACTTCAAGCAGATCCAAGAATGTAAGAATGTGCAGTGTTTTTGCTTCACCAAATACTTTAGCTCAAAAGCTTCATGATTCCCCTTGTCTCATCCTATCTCTGGGCACTTTGCTCCGTTTCCCATTTGTCTAGGCCAACGTTGCCTGTTTAAAATGGAAATTTCTAGCATCCATCCCTGCTCAATTAATGAACAGAGGAGATTTTTTTTTTCTTCTTCAGGGTCACTAAACTGGAACTTGTCTTGAGAATTAAAATGCACTTTAATTAAAGCTTAAGTATAACAGGAGTGTCTGCCACTTTTCATATTTTTCTTGTGGCCAGGCTTCAGTGATAATGAGGCTGAGGTCACAGGCTTGATTCCCATGTGGGTCTCTTAACTCTAGTCTACTGCAAGCTAACAAACATGGCAAAACTTCTACAATGTGCCAGGTGCTGTCCAAGTTACAAAAGCTACTGAATAAAACACAATAGTTTCTTCGAAAAAAACCTAAAATCTTATGGGAAAGACTGGATGGGTCTGGTATATAAACACCTCCAATTGTCAATACTATTATAAGAAATGTAGGCAAATAGGAATGGGAGAGTTGGCCCTACAGGTAAGAACAAGATCCATTTAGGATTCCCAGAATAAGTGCAGTGGCTCACAACTGTCTGTGACTCTAGAACCAGGGAATACAATGTCCTCTTTTGACTTCACTTCACCATGTATGTGCATGGTACTCAGACATGCAAGCAGGCAAAACGCCCATATAAGTAAAACAAAAATAAATATATTATTTTTAATGGAGAAAGGTGTTACAAACTTCAATAAGGAGTTTAGAGGATTATAAAATGCTATGAAAAGCCTATATTTTCTCTACATACACACACACACTTTTTCTATTTTTTTTCTGGAGCTCTGGAATCACTATGCATCTCTGACTATACTTAGAGATCACTATATAGACCAAACTATCTAGAAATCCAAAAGATCTACCTGTCTCTACCTTCTAAGTCTGGGATTAGATATGCATGTCATAATGCCACTCATATATATCTTTGGATAGAAAAACTGATGCAGGGGTTTTGTAGGTGAAAAGTAGATTATATACACAGAGCTTTAAATGATGCGATAAATTTTGTGACCATCACAACCAGATTCCCTTTGGCTCAGAATATGGAGTAAATATACAAGATAAATAGTGATAAAAATGTTTGAGGAAGTCTCTGGAAAGCCAAATTGAAAAATTTGGTATTTAATTTGTGACAGTAAGAAGAACACTAATGGGCTTAACTCAGTAATGGTGGAGAATGGCTAAGAAGACCAGCCTGGAGTTTGCACAGAATCATATGCTGTTTGAACAGATAGAGACAGGTGGGAAAGTTACTATGTATTGCAGCAAGTATGATTGCAGTGTAGAGCATGTGTATCAGCCCTAATGAGGATGCTACTGGTGAAGATGCAAAAGAGATCAGTTTGAGACCAAATTGAGACTATTTGGATTACAGTTTACAAGTTCATAGCTACAGAAGAAAAAGAAAAATGTGGTTATTTTCAAGCCTAGAATTTTCCCATTAAAAAGACTATAATACTAAATTAAGTAAAGTGAAGAGATAGTTTATAGGGGTGTGTGGGCATGCTTGGGAGTCCCACACTCACCATGTAGGTTTAAAGTGTAGGTGAAACTTGTGATAAAGTTACTCTGATTTGGAGAGTGACGCATGATGAACTAACAGACATGAATATCTTCTACATGGAAGTTATTCACTCACAAGTTGCCATGGGTACCATTTCAGAAGATAAGCAGAGACAGAGAGAGAGAGAGAGGCATAATGAAGGCTAAGAAATGATTCTATAAAGATGACTATGATTGAATAAAAGTGAAATCTTCTTTGTGGGGGGAGGTGAAAGCAGGGAATTTGTACATGAAATATGTGTATTGCACAGTGGATCTGTATCCAATTGGAAGGACACATTTTTGGAGTTCTGTTGGGAATCTAAGTTCTGACAATCTGCCTAACAGTGAAACAAATAGACCAGAAAACAGTAATGATAGAAAAATGAGGTATAAAAGTGTTTTGCAAGACTTTGGAAATACTGCTGTAATGGATGGTTTTGTTGGCTTGGCACAACATAGAGTCACCTAGGCAGGTTTTTGGTGAGGGACTGTCTAAATCAAATTTGCCGGTGGATTTATCTAAGAGGCACTGTCTCAGTTGTCTTAATAGATGTGGAAAGACACGGCCTAAAAATAAGTGACACCATTCTCTGGTTGAAGGCCCTGAACTCTATAAAAAGCTGGCTGAATACTAGGCAATCTTGTATGTATGCTATCTCTGTTCCAGGATGTGACTTGACTAGCTGCATTCAGTTCTTGCCTTGATTATTGATGGACTCTACCTCGGGTTTGTAACCCAAGTAAACCCTTTCTCTTTCAAATTGCTTTTTGTCAGGGCATTTTATCACAGCAACAGAAATGAAACCAGAACAATGACATAAGATATTAGCCATATATAGAGTTGAAGGATTCTAAGGGTCCCCAACAACATCTAAGTGTTCCTGATTTTGTTGCAAAAGAATGCTTTGAGTCCATCCATGCCATTTATTTATAATCAGTTCCTCTACTTGCGTCTGGAAGAAAACAACATGACCTAATGAAGTAGTTAGTATGAAAGCTAGCTCAGTTTTGGTTTTCAGAGCTGTTGTACACAGGTCTGTCCTTCCTTATCAAGGTTCTCCAGCATGGGCACCCCTGATTACTCAAGCTCTGAATTTTCTACTATTTAGGAGCACTGGACTCATTCTTTCTGTTACATTCCAGGTCTACCAAATGATGTGTTGATGAGAAATTAGCCTTTCACATATGTTGTGACAAGAAGCTATTCCAATTCACTTGGTATGTTAGTAGTTGATATTCTTGTTTATATAGACTATTCATCTCTGGATATATTGACATGTTTGAGTGACAGACCTTGCCTTTATTAGAGTGAGGCACAAAAATCTAATATAGAAACTTTCTTTGCATAGAAACCCATTGGGTTCATCTCATTTGCTTACTTACTCATTTGCTTTGCTTACTCTTTCTACTACACGTGGTAGTAGGGAGTTAGAGCTAAGACTGCTTCTGTATTCACCAGCCCATGATAATGGTTTGAATGAGAATGCCTGCAAAGAAGCCAAGTGCTTAAAGGCTGACGAAACCTTCAGCCATGTGGAGAGGTTGGAATGGTGCAGGTGCAGCGCCTATTTGTAATTTATCTTGGGCTATGTTTAAGCCTATAGATAGCCATTTGCTAACTACCTTTGAGTCAGACCTAACATATTGTTACTAAAAACTAAACATCCAGTGAATTGTTATGAACATATCTTGGATTTCCATCAACCAAAAGGTTAAGAATGCTTCCAGATAATATCTAATGTTTGGCTCTTTTTCCCTTTTCTGTAACCTGCCTCTCTAATTTACTTGAAAATAATTTTGACGGGTGACTTTCTTTGTCCAGTTATTGTAAACACTTCATGAAACTATTTCTATGCTAGAACATAAAATTTGAGGTATTCCGAATCTGTGTTCTTGGGCCATAGTTACTCCTACTTGTTTTCAGGAAAAACAAAATCTTTTATCATATTTGAGGTGATGTGTTTTTTGTGATGATGGTAGGACTCCCTAGGGATTGGCTAAGTCTCCCTTTGTGCTCAGAACAGCCTCATCATGGGTCTAGCTTTGGCTTTCTTAGTATTTGAGCTTTCTATTGATGAATATCTGATAAGAAACTTAGTTAACAAGAGAGAGGAAGTTCATGATGGTAGTTACTTTACAAGCTACTGTATTGTTCCCCTTTTTATTGCTAATAAACATGAACAACACAACTTACAGAATGAGGAGTTCATATTGGTATACTGTTCTAGAGGGTTAAGGTTGGCAATGCTAGCAAGAGGCAAGCACATCAGCAGGAACAGATGTTGGAAGTTTACAACTTGAACTATAAATATGAAGCAGAGAATTCACTGGAAATGGTATGAGGCTCTGAAAGCCCCATGACACACTTCCTGCAACAAGGCCACACTTTTTAAACCTCATTTAAATCTCATTTGTGAAAGCAAATCCAGATAAATTCATAAAGAGAGAAAGAGAACATAGCTCTTCATAGCATATACATACAGAAGAGAAGGAAGCAATGCCTATCATCTCCTGTCAGGGGTAAAAGCTCAGAGCAAACATCCATGTCAAATAAATGTGGGCACATTAATGAATGACTTTATTTCGACAAAAGAATCCTACTTCTTAGGAAAAAACAGGTATAACAATTAATTGTGTGTATTAAGGAATTTGTTTGGTATTTTAAAATGTTGAAAATCTAATTTATTAGAAAATTGTTTGACTACAATCCAATGAGAGAATTTCAGAATAGACTAGAATATACTGATTAGTAATATATGTAGGGTTTCCTATGATTTGATCATTCTTTACAACTATTTTCCAAGAAAAAAATAACACTTCACTTGGGGCTGGAGAGATGGTTCAGCAGTTAGGAGTGCTTCCTGCTCTTCTAGAGGACAAAGTTTGGTTTCTAACACCCTCTTATGGCAGGCAGCTCACAACCTTCTGTAACCTTACTCCCAGGTGCTCTGACAACCTCTTTTGGCCACTAAAAGTACTAGGCATACACATGGTACATATACCTATATACAGATAAAACATTTATACATGCAAAATAAAAATTAACAAATCTTTAGGAAAACAACTCTAAACCAAATCAGAAAACAGTTGACTATCCTGCCGCTAATCACATTACTGGTTAATCTCAGAGCCTGGATTCAAACCTAGAATTTAACTGCACACGGCTAGTATTAGAAAAGAAAAAAATATTCTCTTCTGGTCAAGAGAATAGAATCTCTAGTCTGGGTAGAAACCCAATATTCCAATTGAGCCAGGCCAACCACTTGAGCAAGGGCCCACCCACCCTGAGGAAGATGGGCTCACAGTTAGCCATGCTGTAAAGGGATAAGCAGGCTAATTAGACACTGTACTTTTTCTTCTTAGAATCCCTGCACATAGAGCAACAGCTTACCAGACTGTAACCATGAAGCTCCATGAGTCAGCCCACTTTTCTGAATTATTCTTTTCCTTTGCTTCTATTCATTTTCCAAGCATGTTTTCCTAAATGCCTTGTGTTGTCCCAACATCCGGGCTTCCTTATTCATTTCTTAAATCATCCTTCCCCATAACATGGGTGCCTGTCCACCATGTATTGGATGTCTGTTTTAGCCAGCGCTCTATTGCTGTGAAGAGACATCAAGTCTTATAAAAGAAAACATTTAACAGAAGCTGGCTTACATTCAGAGGTTTAGTCCATTATCATCATGGTCGTACTCAGGCAGGCCTACTGCTGGAGACATAGCTGAGAGTTCTACATCTGAATCCACAGGCAGCAGGAAGAAGAGAGACTGAACTGAGCCTGTTTTAAGCTTCTGAAACCTCAAAGCATACTCCCAGTGACAAGGCCACTTGTCCTAATCCTTTCAAATAGTGCCACTCTCTGAGCCTATTGGGGCCCTATTCAGTCAAATCGCCACAATCCCTTGCCCTCTTCCATTTTTGTCTGTGGCTATTGTGGGGTTTACGTCTTGTCTTCACTGAGATTGTGTTTGTCTTAATGCTTACAAAATGCGCTTAAGCTTCTGTTTGAGTCCACTCCCCAGGGAGGGCAAGGCCTTCCATGGGAGAATCATCAAAGTTTGTCACATCTATTGGGGCAGGACCTTGGCTCTCCCCCATGTGCCCAGGCTGAGAGAGTACACCTCCACAGGGAACAAGCTCCAAAACCCATTCCTGCACTAGGAATAAATAGTGGTTCCACTGCCGAGGCCCCATAGCCTGCCCACCCAGGCCTCCCAACTGGCACCCACATTCAGGAGACTTGGTTGGTCCTATGCTGGTTCCCCAGCTGTCACACTGGTGTCCATGAGCTCCCACTTGCTCAGGTCAGGTGTGTCTGTGTGTTTCTCCAGCATGGCCTTTCCTTACTAAGGACACCTCTCCATATAGCTGTGAGAATTGTTTGCATGATTATTGTGTCCATGTGTTTGTGCACACACACACAAACACACGTGTGCACATGGCTCATATGGAGAGACCAGAGGATACTATCAGGATGTTTTCCTCAATCACTTCTTTATATTTTTGTTGAGGCAGTCTTTCACGGAAACAAAGAGTGACCTTTAGCTAGAATTGCTGGTCAGCTAGCCCCAGGGATCTCTCCATTGCTGGTCACCTTTCTCCATCCCCCCCAGCAATGGCATTGCAGGAAAATGTGGTAATTTCTGTTTTGTTGTTGTTGTTGTTGTTTTGTTTTGTTTTAACTGGATTCCGGAGATCTAAACTCAGGGTTTCACGCATGTGCAGTATGCCCATGAGACACTGAGCTATCGTCCCAAACACCTACAAAGATTTTTTTTAAATTTTATTTATTTTTCTTATTTTACATATTGATCTTAGTTCCCTCTCCCTCCCTCTCTCCCACCCTCCCATTCCCCCTCCAACTTCAAAGGGAGGGTGGGGCCTTCCAGGAGGGGTCATCTAAATCTGTCAAGTCATTTGGAGTAGGGACAAGGTCCTCCCTGCTGCCTCTAGGTTAAGGGAGTATCCCTCCATGGGGAATGTGCACCCAAAGTCCTTTTGTGTACCAGGCATATATCTTGGTTCCACTGTCCGAGGTCCCTTAGACTGCCCAGGCCTTCTAACTGAGACCCATGTTCAGGGGGTCTCAGTGGGTCCAATGCTGGATTCTACACTATCAGTCTGGGGGCCCATTACCTCCTCCTTCTTCATCAGCTGTCTCTGTGGGTTTCTGTAGCCTGGTCTTGTTCTCCCTCTCTGCATCTGGATTCCAGTTTGGTTCAGTGTTTAGCTGTGGGTGTCTGCTTCTGTTTCCATCCGCTACTAGATGAGGGCTCTATGATGGTGGATAAGTTAGTCATCAATCTCATTATCAGGGAAGGACATTTCCACTGTTGCTCAAATTGTTAGTTGGGGTCAGTCTTGTAGGTCTCTGGACATTTCTCTAGAGTCAGATTTCTCATTAAACCAATAATGGCTTCCTTTTTTATTCTCTCTCTCTCTCTCTCTCTCTCTCTCTCTCTCTCTCTCTCTCTCTCTCTCTCTCTCTCTCCCTCTCTCTCTCTCTCTCTCTCTCTCTCTCTCTCTCTCTCTCTCTCTCTCTCTCTCTCTCTCTCTCTCTCTCTCTCTGTATATCTGTCTCTGTCTCTTCTCTGGTCTACTCCTCCCTTGACTCATTCTTCCTAGTCCCTCTCCTTCCCTTCTTTTTCTCCTAGCTCCCTCTCCATTCACTGTCTTCCCCCTTCTACTCCCAATATGCTCTGGAGATCTTGTCACTTTCCCCTTCTGTGAGGGACCTTGTATGAATCTCTTAGAATCCTCCTTGTATCCTAGTTTCTCAGGCGGTGTGAATTATAGGCTGGTGATCCTTTGCTCTATGTCTAAAATCCATATATGAGTGAGTACATTCCAGGTTCCTCTTTTTGTGACTGGGTTACCTCATTCAGGATGGTTTCTTCAAGTTCAAGATTCCACTGATTTTTTTTCCAATGAGTAGTATTCCGTTGTGTAGATGTGCCATGTCTTCTTTATCCATTCTTCAGTAAAGGGGCATCTAGGTTGCTTCCAGTTTCTTGCTATTCCAAATAATGCTGCTATGAACATAGTTGAACAGATGTCATTGTTGCATGGATGTGGATCATTTGGGTATATGGCTATCAGTCCTGTAATAGACTGATTCGCATTTTCCTTAGGAACTGCCATACTTATTGCCAAAATGGCTGTACAAGTTTTCACTCCCCCCAGCAGTGGAGGAGTGTTCCCCTTTCACCACAACTTCTCCAGCATAAGTTGTCATTGGTGTTTCTAATTTTAGCCATTCTGGCAGGAGTAAGATGGTATCTCAGAGTTGTTTTCATTTGCATTTCCCTGATAGCTAAGGATGGTGAGCTCTTTCTTAAGTGTCTCTCAGCCTTTTTGATTTTCTCTATTGAGAATTCTCTCTTCAGTTCTGTACTCCATTTTTAATAGGGTTATTTGGTGTTTTATTGACTAGTTTCTTGAGTTCTTTGTATATTTTTGAGATCAGCCCTCTGTCAGATGTAGGATTGGTGAAGATTTTTTCCCAGTCTGTGGGTAGCTGTTTGGTCTTGTCAACTGTGTCTTACAGAAGATTTTCAGTTTGAGGAGGTCCCATTTATTAATTGCCGATCTCAGTGTCTGTGCTACTGGAGTTATGTTCAGAAAGCGGTTTCCTGTACCAATTTGTTCAAGGGTACCTCCCACCTTCTCTTCTAAGAGGTTCAGTGTGGTTGGATTTATTTTGAGGTCTTTGATACATTTGGATTTGAGTTTTGTGCATGGTGATTGACATGGGTCTATCTGCAGTCTTCTACACACCATCAGCCTGTTGTGCCAGCACCATTTGTTGAAGATGCTTTCCACCTGTCATTGTATGCTTTTAGCTGTTTTGTCGAAAATCAGGTGTGTGTAGGTGTGTGGGTTTATATCAGGATTTTCTATTCAATTCCATGGATCTACTTGTCTATTTTTGTGCCAATACCAGGCTGTTTTCAGGACTATAGCTCTATAGTAGAGCTAGAAGTCAGGGGTGGTGATGCCTCCTGACTTGTACAGGATTGTTTTGGCTATCCTGGGTCTTTTGTTTTTCCATATAAAGTTGATTATTATTCTTTCAAGGTTGGTGAAGAATTGTGCTGAGATTTTGATGGGAATTGCATTGAATCTGTAGATTGCTTTTGGCAAGATTGCCATTTTTACTGTTTATTCTACCTATCCAAGAGCATGGGAGATCTTTCCATTTTCTGGTATCTTTAATTTCTTTCTTTAAAAACACAAAGTTCTTGCTATATAGGTCTTTTACTTGTTTGGTAAGCATTACCCAAAGATCCTTTGTTGTTTGGGGCTATTGTAAAGGGTGATGTTTCCCTGATTTCTTTCTCAGTCCCTTTCTCATCCGTACATAGTAGGGCTACTGAATTTTTTTTCTGAGTTTATCTTGTATTCTGCTAGTTTGCTGAAGGTGTTTATCAGCTCTAGGGGTTCCCTGGTAGAGTTTTTTGGGTCGCTCATGTAAACTCTCATATCATGTTTAAATAGTGACAGTTTGACTTCTTTTTAAAACTAGAATTCCTAACCCAATTAATAAAATATTTTATTAGACTCCTTGTTTGTATGATACAAGAACACTTGGAAATATTGAGATTTTATTGAGGAATGTGCGTTTCAAACTTTAGATGGTTTTTTTCCATTATTCTAAACCCTGTGTATTTTTTATAACATGTTATGTGAATTTAGGAGTACTACTTAATGTCTTAGAGACAATTTTCTCATAAACAAAATGAATAAAACTCTACATGCCACATTATGCAGTTAAGACAAATAATGTTTATTTAAATATCTATTTCTACTCCCCACTAAACTATGACTACTTTATAAATGGTCATTTTGAAATTTTAATTCCTAATTATTGTTCATTAAATTACTTTCTACTAAAATGTTTTTAACATGAGTATTTTATCTTTTATTCTTTTGAAAAGTTATGTAGCTGATTGCAATGATAGTAATGCTAAATTTTATATAAGCGTCATAATTTTTAAATTATTTATAATTCTTGGAATTTGTATAAAATATACATAAAAGAAATAATTACTATTGCTATTTTCAGAGGAAGAATATGAATTTTGAATATTTTCCCCCACATTCAGAATTCCCAGAAATGAGCTATGTTTGGAGTAGATATAGCTTTTAGAAATGTCTTGAAAGGGAAACTTTAATGTAATATTGAGAAACTTTATAAAGAATTAGATCTTTAGTCCCATCTTGACTCTTAGCTTAGTATTCTCAATTGTCTCCTTTATTCCAACAATAAAATTATCCAAAATATTGTTCCTATTAGAAAGTGCCCACAGCCTCTACCTCTTCCTTCCTTCCTTCCTTCCTTCCTTCCTTCCTTCCTTCCTCCCTTCCTTCCTTCCTTCCTTCCCGCCTGTCTAAACAAAGCCTTAGAGTAAGAAATGTCAGAATCCAGACCAGACTGCTGCTCAGGCTACAAAACATGCAACATCTCTTTCTGTTTTGCAAATACTAACAGACACCAATCATACTGAAGTCATAGTCTGTCAGTTTCTAGCTAACATACTTCCAGGCACCTAAGTTCCTCACCTAGCAAAGTGAGTATTAGTAGTATTGCATTCTGCTCATCACTCTTTCCCCTGCCTCCAGCCAGGGAATCAGAGGGCATACACTAGGCTTCCACTGTGAAATTTCCCCATCTTCAGAAAGCTGTAACAGCAAACAAACTACAACTTCTGTCACATGGACCCTGACTCCTCTCTTCACAATGCCTGCTATAATTTTGTCTTTGATGCTAAAACATGAACTTTCCATAGATTCCCCTACCATACTTATTGTCTGTCTGCCTGTGGCATTAATAACTCTTCCAATAAAATCCTTACTGCCAGCAATCCCTTTCAGTGTCCCTCTTGAGCAAACATCCCACACCTTTCACCAATCATAGTAACAAATTGAAGATATAAATTTGAATTTCCAGTCTTACCCCTTAGGAAGACTCAGCTTTATTCTTCCTTGATACACTTATTTTTTATTAAGTTGGTAACTAGGAGCTAGATGCCATCTTTATTTTGACATAAACTTTGTATTTGTTGATGTGGAAAACCCAAGCTCCCATTTCAAAATGGATAAAAAATATATTGTGGGATCAAATATGAGTGGCCATACCACTAGACCACAGATTTTTGATTTCCTTCTAGTTCCATGTTCAATGTGCTAACATTTTCCCCCAATTTTTGAAAATTTAAATTTGAACCAATCTTGTTTTACATGTCAATCCCAGTTCCCTCCTCTCCTCCCCTGTCTCCCCCCAACCCCCATCCCATTCAAGGCAATCCATGGGGGAAATCTTCAAAGTCTATCATGTCATTTAGAGCAGGGATTAGGCCCTCCCCCAATGTGTCTACGCTAAAAGAGTATCCATCTATGTAGAATGGGCTCTCTAAGTCCATTCATATACTAAGGATAAATAATGATCCACTACCAAAGGCCCTGAAGACTGCCCAGGCCTCCCAACTGACACCCACATTTGGGGGTCTGGGTGGTTCTGTGCTGGTGTCACAGATATCAGACTGGGATCCATGAGCTCCCCCCCTTGTTCAGGTCAGCTGTTTTGTGGGTTTGTCCAGCCTGGTCTTGACCCCTTTACTTATCACTCCTCTCTCTCTGTAACTGGATTCCAGGAGTTTGGCTCAGTGTTTAGCTGTGGGTATCTGCTTCTGCTTCCATCAGCTACTGGATGAAGGCTCTAGGATGGCATATAAGGTAGTCATCAATCTCATTATCAGGGAAGGACATTTAAGGTAGCCTCTCCACTATTGATAGATTGTTAGTTGGGGTCATTCTTGTAGATCTTTGGACATTTCCCTTCCATAGTGACACATTTCTCTTTAAACCTATAATGGCACCCTATATTATGGTACCTCTTTTCTTGTTCTCCTCTATTCTTCCCCTAACTCAATCTTCCTGCTCCTTCATGTCTTTCTCTAGCCTACTCTTCTCCCCTGCAATTTTTCCTAACTCCCTCTCCCTTCCCCCCATGCTCCTAATTTGCTTAGGAGATCTTGTTCCTTTCCACTTCTCCAGGGGACCATGTTTGTCTCACTTAGGGTCCTCCTTGTTTCCCAGCTTTTCTGACAGTGTGAGTTGTAGAGTGGTTATCATTTGCTCTATGTCTAAAATCCATATATTAGTAAATACATACCATGTTTGTCTTTTTGTGACTGTGTTACCTCATTCAGGATGGTTTCTTGTAGTTCCATCCATTTGACTGTGAATTTAAAGATCCATTGATCCATTGTTTTTTTTTTCTCCCCGAGTACTCCATTGTGTAAATGTATCACATTTTCTCCATCCATTCTTCAGTTGAGGGGCATTTAAGTTGCTTCCAGGGTCTGGCTATTACAAATAATGCTGCTATGAACATAGCTGAACATATGCCCTTTGATGGGAGATGTCATTCTGTAAATATGTTTCTCTTATTGGTTAATGAATAAGGCCCTGTAGGCCAATAGGAAAGCAAGACAGGTGGGACTAGGAGACACGGAGGTGAGAAAGATTCAAAATGTAGTCTCGAGAGAGAAGAACTTTGGACCCTCTCTCCGATAAACCAAGACCACGTGGAAATACTTACATTAATAGAAATGAGTTAATATTTAAGATAGAGCTAGTCAATAAGAAACACAGTAACAAGCCAACAGCTTTATATCTAATACAGTGTCCTTGTGTGTTATTTGGGGCTGGCATGGCTATGAGAACAGGGCAGTGGGAAAACCACTCATAATAGTCCTTGTTGTATGAATGTGCATCTTTTGGGTGTATGCCTAAGAGTGGAATTGCTGGATCTTGTGGAAGACTGATTCCCATTTTCCTGAGGAACCTCCATACTGATTTCCAAAGTTGCTGTACTGGTTCGCACTCCCACCAGCAGTGGAGGAGTGTTCCACTTTCTCTACATCCTCTCCAGCTTAAACTGTCTTTGGTGCTTTTGATTTTAGCTATTCTGACAGAAGTAAGATGGTATCTCAGAGTTGTTTTGATTTGCATTTTTCTTATGGCTAAGGATGTTGAGCATTTTCTTAAGTGTCCTTCAGCCATTTTAGATTCCTCTATCGAGAATTCTCTATTTAGTTCTGTACCCTACTTTTTAATTGGATTATTTGATGTTCAGTGTGGTAACATTTTTTAAGAAGCTTTTATGGCAACCAAAGAATTATAAATCAAAACATTTTCTAAAGATACTGCTGGGAAGGTAAGATTAGGGAGCAATGAGAGGAAACTGAAACAGGTCCTGTACATTCTCTAACAGCATCCATAGCTTTATAATGGTACAACAGGTCGGTGTATCCACATGTCTTGCCTGATGTCAGGTCAGACATAGAAACCAACAATGTACAGCTGTTATTGTTGAGGATAGCTCATGATGAACTTTAATTAAGCTCTGTACCAATCACATTGCAGCCTCTCCATAGTTGCTGATGTTCCACTGAGCTAATCAGCCTTGATGGAGTGTAAGGTGCAGCTCCCATTCAGGATCTTTCTTTCATCAAGAGCCACAACTCTCATTCTTATGGTGCCAGCAGAAAAGTCACCGTCTCAGTCCTAAACACATTAGCCTCAATTTCATAGTTCCAACTCTTTCTTGCCAACTTCTCTTAAGGCAGCTAATTGAGAGACTGTACCCCTATTCAGAAGTTCTTAGTGACTCTACAAAGATTGTGTTGAAGCCTAACAAGGTGTGAACACTTGTGGCAAATGTATCCCATTTTGACTGGATAACACAGACTGAGGGCAAAAGTTATGCAAAACCTTGCAAAGGTAGTTGTCATTCAAATATGGAAACACTCTAGATTTTAGACTTAGTTTAGACAATTGATAGATTTCTCTCTGTGTCTCTGTCTCTCTCTCTCTCTCTCTCTCTCTTTCTTTCTCTCTCTGAAGAGTTAACTACCCAGAAGCCTCAGGTAAAGCCAGAGGCTCTGCAGAGGAAAGGTGACTCATAGCAACTGGTGGAAGCTTCCACTAAGTAGATCCACACACCAAACCCACTGGTGTGGACCACTTCTTCAGAGCAGAGGATCTGATCTGCAGACGGAATCTTCCATCCTCAAAGTTCCCCATTTTCCACCAAGGCCCCCTTCCTATGTCTCCACTCCTCAGAGAGACAGTGTGTGTTTGTGTGTGTGTGTGTGTGTGTGTGTGTGTGTGTTTGTGTGTGTGTGTGTGTGGCTCACGCACCTGCATGTGGCTATGTATGGGCATGTGAATGCAGGTACAGGTGGAGACCGTAAAAAGGTGTCAGATCTGCTAAGGCCAGAGTTACAGAGAGTTGTGGGACTCCTGGTATACAGGCAGGAAAACAAACTCCGGTCCTCAGCAAGAGCATTGTGTACTCTGAACCCTAATCCTTGGGCTCCAGACTTGTCCTTGACAGATGTGCTCTGACAAACATTAGGCCATTAGATCATGCCATATTGATCTGGATGGTCATGGATTTAGAGCTAGTTCCCCTAATTCCTATGAGGCACAACCTTTTGCTTTGTTTGAAACAGATGAACCAAATATAGGAGCACTCTGTTTTTCACATAAGGGTACATCCCACTTCTTAAATAAGGCCATAAAGGATTTCACTTGCAAATATGTCTGATCTATACTTTTAAAATTATGTATTATTTATACACATTGGAGAGTCAACCTCTTCAGCAGTAGGGTTTTACCCAAACCCCAGATGTTTCTCATTTTGGTGTAAGCAGGAAATCTCTTCTGTACTGTGAGAATTGATTTTCAAGGAGCTCTGAGACCCAGGAATGTCAGGGTGAGCCAAGAGCTGCACACCAAAACTAATTCAAAGCCTGGGCCCTTCTGTGTCATAAGGTCTCAACCCTGTGCTAGTCAGGGACCTGGGGATTTCCAGGATTATTATCTATTCAGAGAAACTTTTCACCTGGTCATCATCTATTCTTAGCCTGACATGCATTTCTTGAATGAGATATTTTGCTTTGGGCAAACAAAAATACCTGCCAGATTTAAATAGAACATTAAATTAGTTTCACCTGCTTTCCTCGGTGCAACTGGAGTCAAGGAGAAAACAGAGTGAAACGACAGATCTATTTTCTGCACTCTGGAAAATGTGTCTGTGTATATATACCACTCTGATTATCCCCTGATGAATTAACCCTCTGGGTTACTAAGCTGCCTCTTCGTGAAGTCTAGTTCTAGAACTTCTTGTCCTCAAATGCACTCGATTCGTTAATCAGAAACATTGGTATGCTTTGCATCTTTATTTATTTAGTGTGTAGGCACATGTGGGCCAGTGTGCTGTGTGGAGGTTAGAGAACTGGAAGTAAAAGTCTGTTTGCTTCTCATGACAATGTCAGTCCAGGGGATCAAAATCGGGCTGCCTGCTCTAGCAGCAGGTGTCTACCTACTGAGCCAACTGACAGACCAAGTTATTGTTTTACTTAATGTTTCTTATTTGAGCAGCCACAACAAAAATCAGGAAGTGGACCATAAATTCTTATTTGTAGCTGTTCTGCTGGGCATATTGGGTTTGTCTAGCCTACTTTCTGACCAGAAAGAAATTATAGGTATCATAGAGACATATATGTATGTGGAACTTATTCCCAATGCCAGAGGATATCTTTATGGGACAGGATCATCTGAACAGAACTGGGGTGACAATGGGGAAACTGGATGACATCAGTGGAAGTGAGAACTCCTAAGGAAGGAGCTTGACACTATAAAGTATGCCCGCAGTGGACAGATATCACTCACTGAAGGATGCAGGAAAAGGGGAAGCTAAAAGATAGATTCCAGACTGAGATTTGGGCAGTAAGAGGGTGACTGGGGTAGGTAAGGGTACAGATTCTGATCGAGAAATTGGCCATGAGGCAATCAATGCAGAAAGTTAATCAGGCCAAATCCTCACTACAGTTCAGGTTATTAGTGATATCGTAAAACAGAGTCATTCCCAAAGTCAGCACATCCTCACTGCAATATAACAGCAGCCTTCATTAAAGTCTTTGTGACACACACATATTTTTTCTCATCCCAATTTTATTTTATTTTTGTTTTCTGTTTTGTGTGCACATGTTTATAAAGATATACATAAAAGGTGTAGGCTTTTCTACCTCAGTCCTTTGGATGGGGCTCTGAGGCAAACCCAAACCTCATCAATGTGGGCAGTTTCACTAGCAAAGGAGCTTGTTCTATGCATCTGCCATTTCCACCTTCCTAGGCAGAAACTACCGAAGGGCTACCATCAATTCTCAGTATTCACTTCAGGTCTGGGGGACCTAAACTCCAGCATGAGGGCTTGCACAGCAAGTGATTTCATCAATGAGTCATCTCTGTTCTTACCTCACTTTAATCTGAAATACAGAAAACTTTGAAAAATTACAGTAGTTGCTATTTGCAGTGCTTCATGTGTTTTTCAGGAAGTAATAGCATAGTGATCATCATAGCAGTAAATGTCCTGTATTGAAGATCTACTGTGAACTAGGCACTTTGCAGTCCTCTGAATACAATCAATTTCTCTGTAAATTAAACGTCCACATTTTCAGGGAAGAAAGTCAACACGGTGTTTAGAGAGTTTAAGTATTTTGCTGCAGATAACAATGCTAACATGCAATGGATCTACAATGTAAAATTGAGTGCCCATGACACTAGACCCAGTTAATTACAGTGTAGTGCTGGAGGAACTCAATGATTCTGAAGAGTTCAGATATGAAGGTGTCCAAGTCATACAGGTGCAAAATCTCTTGAAGGGAATCAAGATTTCAATTAGTGACTGGAAACTTATAATTTTAGTACCATTTAATCCTTGACACAATAATTGAACATATTTTGAGTACTGGTATGAGTTTCTGTGTATTTGCATCATATGCTGATTCAAGCAAGATACTTAACATAAAATCCTTTCTTGGAGTTGAGAACACTGATAGTCCACTTTATTGAGTTTGAAATAAACAGTGTGGTATTGTTAAGATCACCCTGCTGAATTTTAGGCACAAGAACCCATCCATCCCATCTACTGGGAATTTACATTTGGCCAACTCCTTCCTGCTCACAACCATCTGTTATCTTCTGCTCCTGGTAAGCAATATCATATACTCCCATGAGATCAACTGTTTGTTTGAGTAGCAAAGATCCATGGGATCATGTGACATTGCTCTCTTTGTTGGACGAATTTCACTTAATATAATGTCTTCCATCTGTACATTTATAACCAATGACAACAGTGTTCTTTTATTTTTATAGGACTACATATCAATCCCTTCTGTATTACAACACATTTCTTTAAACGTTGTTGGATACATAGGTAAATTCACATTTTGAATATTATAATTCTACTTCTTTGGATAACTAATAGTAAATACTTAGTTTGCT
This sequence comes from Cricetiscus sungorus, assembly GCA_030556225.1. Lineage (NCBI taxonomy): Eukaryota > Metazoa > Chordata > Mammalia > Rodentia > Cricetidae > Cricetiscus > Cricetiscus sungorus. The sequence goes on along the minus strand of JANBXA010000202.1, from coordinate 6,265,211 downwards.
GGATCACATTACAATTCTATTCTTAATTTCTTGATGAGACTTAATGCTTTTTAACAGGATGGATAACAGTGAAGCACATCCCCACCTATAAGTGTATTTGTCTTCTTCTCCAAGCTTTCTTTTGGACCTTTTTGACAACCAACATTCTGACTAGGATCAGGATTTGATTAGACTTTTTAAAAAAATCTTTACTAGTGTTGAATAATTTTTCCATAGATGCTTATTTATGTATCTCATATATGTGTGCTTCTGTGTGTGCTTCTCTCTCTCTCTCTCTCTCTCTCTCTCTCTCTCTCTCTCTCTCTCTCTCTCTCTCTCTGTGTGTGTGTGTGTGTGTGTGTGTGTGTGTGTGTGTGTGTGTATATAGTACCTACAAAGACCAGAAGGTGGAAGGTTCAGTGGAACTGGAGTTACAGGTGATTGTCACCTGCCTAACCTGGGTGTTGAGAACTAAACTTGGGTCCTTTGAGCAGAAAGGTCTTTTGTTGCTAATCCATCTTTTGTGCAGATATTTTGTATGCAATCTTTGGATAAATGCCCTCTTGTGAATTTTGTGCATTTTAATTAAAGTATTTGGCCATGGACTGTTAAATTGGGCTGCATATTTTCTTTGTTCTCTTTCTTACATTTTACAATTGAATCTTTTGAAAATATGCTATTACTATAGGCAATATCACAGAATTTTCAACATACGTTGCACTTAGCATACTACCTAACACACATCAAGTTTCCACTACTGGTAGTATTATTAGTAGCAGGAGTCTATGTACTACATTATTCCACCTGAGCTTCATGGCATTGATAAACTATTTTCCAACAATGTATACAAGTGGATACTGAGAAAAAAAAAATCTTTGCTATAAAAAGAAGCTAGGAAATGTGAGTCAGTAGAACTGAACATACTTTAAGAAGCACATCTAAGACAATAGAGAACCTAGGGGATTTCCTAAGAGGCAGAATTGGACGGATAATTGACATATGATTGGTCAAGCAATTGGTTTCTCTCAGAAAATATGTCCAAATTGTTTGGGTTTAAATGGCATCAAAATGACAGGAGAATATCAGTTTGATATTAAATGGGGAGAAAGAAGTGAGAGATCTATAGAAACCTACAGTCCCTGATGCATAGAATGAGAAATACAAGTATAACTTGAAGAGAAAGGTAAGGAAGCCAGAATGAGAAAACTAAAACTTTACAAAAGAACAATATAAATGAATGGTGTTTTCCTCAAGAGAAGTCATAAACTCAACTTCTACAATCAGGTCTCAGCACATTGAGGATTTAGGTTAAAAGAAAAAGACATAAGCAACTAAGACAAACTGCTAACATCTACTTAGTGTTGAAAAGTTAGGGACCCCAAATAAATGATACCCAACATGAGCACTACTTGAAAAATCAAGAACCCATGAGGAATAAACCCACCATAAATGAGAACACAAACACTATTCACAGTAATATAATATTCAAGGAAAGATCACAGACAATGATATTATATGCAAAATAAAAGCAACTAGGTTTATAATTATTGAAACAATAAAAATATAAAACAAATGTGAACAAAAGTCCATTGCTAGAGACATGCATGATCTCAAAACACCTAACAATACTGCTTGAAATAAGAGGTGAAGTCATTGGAATTATAAGCATATTTTGACTCCTTAAATAATGTGTTACCACAGCTGGAAGTAAATTTAGTCAAAGATAAAAATAACAGTAGAAAATGAGGAAGCAGAGGGAAAAGAATATAAAGAGATGGAGACAGAGGAGGAAGAGAAAGAGGAGAATAAGAATCAGGAGTAGTAATGGTAATGATTCCACCTATTTATTATCTGTCACTCAGGTCATGGTGGGATTATAAATTACCGGTCTTAAGAATAATGCCTGATTTACATGGATTATTATGAAAGGTTACTAGATTAGATGCTAGACCATTAATAGACAGAGCAGGAACATTTCTCATGTTTCTGAGTATTGACAAATGAGAATATTTCATGTTATGTTCAATTTCAATTGTTTTTAAATTGAGAATAATCATACTTATGCTCAAGTATTCTCCCATTAAACTGCACACTCTACCTTCAGAATATAGATAATCCTAACTCAGATTCTGCCTTTAGGACCATAATTCCTCCTCTATTCATACTATAGCTAAATATACATTCATTCTTTTATCTGTTTCTTGGTATATATGTATACATATATATATGTACATATATATATATAAAATCTCATAGAAGAGCATTAGAAGAAACATTCACCACATATATCATAACAGAATCCTTGATGAGAAGAACCTTCAAATACTCAAATGGAGTGAGTTTCTGACCCAAAGGTTTTCAGGGGAGTTTTGAGTAGCTCCATTCCACAGGGCTAAGCCTGTCCTGTTCTGCTTGGCAGGGATATGGAAGCCAAAGACTCTCAAAGTCATAACTTATCTTGTAGTTGACAGGGGGAGAGACAGAACTTGCTATTACCATCTAAGCCCATATTGTAGAAGGTATCTAGCAAGTTTGTTTCCCAAGGGAGAAGCTGTCATAGAGTGCATCTGAATTCTCTCTTGAGAGAGAGGTGATGCTAGAGGGAGGATCTGTGAGAATCAAACGGATCAGCAGTCTCACAAGGTGACTAACTTCTAATGGCCTAGGAGTCTCCTTTTGAAACTGGAGGTTGATAACCTGCTACCTACCAGTTCCAGGGACCGTAGATTCTTCAGTAAATGTTTAAAGGTTTACAGGATTTTGTAGGAGATTTTAAATTAATGCCTTCTTACAATTGGTTCATATAAAGGTAATAAGACAAAGGTGATCTTTTTTGAGCCATTTATTTTGCTTTAAAATCTTTAACTTGGCTTACCTAAATTTGAAATATAACAGACGTATAAGAGTATGAACATTTGCATATACTTGGGGATATTAAACACAGACAGTTTCGAGTGAGCTTTCTGAATCTGAGTACATCTTCACTGAGATTTATATAGCTATGAAGGATATTTTTAAATATATCATCTCCCATCAACTATTAGTGGGCTAACATAGAAAACCTTATCCTTCCAAGGGTTGGCTGGCAAAAGCAGTCCTTAAGATGGGAAGTTGTTTGGTACACATTTATGACATCACAATGTCAGCTCAGTGTATCTAATTTTAGATACTTTTTAACGTACATGACATTATAGGTAGACCTTCATTATACGGCTGAGTTTCTGGTAAATTTTATGAAAACACTCAACTGTGTCAGTCTTGCTCTCTTTTTAAAACTAAAATAAGAGAAATGATCTATAGTAAATTTTTTGTTCTTTATAAAATTTCCTTAATCAAACTTTACAGTTTTGTCATTATGCTGTCTATGCCCAGCTTGTGTTGCTTTTTATTCTTTCCCCTTTTCTCCCACCTTCTCTCTACCTGTCAGTCCTGCCTGGGTTGAACATTGAATAGCCCCTTGTTCTGTAAAACAACTCGGCATGCACACAATGTTCATTCACCCTGACTGGACACTCAAGAGTCTTAAAATTCAGCCCAATGTTTCCTTACCAGCTTTGTCTTTCAGCAGCTATGCTCCATTTTGGTTGCCCATCTTTATGCTCCTTGTTTGTTCTTTTGCCCACATGGAATACATCAGAATGCCTGCAAAAGATAAGGACTGTGTTAACTTTTCCAGGACAGATGTAAGAAAGTGACAATTCACACAAAACCGGGTAACACTCAAACCAAAATAATGACTACTAGCTTTCCACTTGCTGAATAGTTGAGTGAGTTTCTTGGACCTCCTTGCAGTGCATGGTTGAGAGAAGCATGCATACGGAAGCATGGGGGACACTTGAAGAACTGAATCACCACAGAGTCCTGCCCCATCATAGATGATGGCCTCATTGAAGCTGCATCATGGAGTTCTCTCTTGTGACCCTTAACTTACTCTATAATAGGGAGTACCAATAATCCCATGACTGCTACCACAGACCTGTTACATCTTTATTTCTCTCTTCAGTTAGTAACCACTTGTCACGGTTACTCACTAAAATAACTACTCCAAGGTGGTAGTAGACAGCAGATTATGTTGTCTCAAGAAAACACCACACCATGAAAGAACCCCAAAATTACTCTTTTATAGAGTATAAAACACGAGCCATATAAATTCTAAAGATAAAGCCCACAGAGTCAAGTGTTGTGAATACACTATAGCATAGATGGACCCATTCATGTTTTGTGAATAATGTCAGAATTTATTGAAGAATAATAAATTGACAAACTGTAATGGTGTTAATGGCAGTAATTAGCCAGATAATCCCAACAACTTTAGTAATCTGATGCAAACATAGCTTTTTGAAAACTTTTAAATATTAGTTAATAACATTATCTCGTGTTGGACAGCACTCTGTAAGTGTATCCATGTGTATATGCAGATATGTGGCTTCTAAAATGAATATGAATTAAACAGGCTACAGCAGTGCTCAATAGATTTTGTATGTGGTCTGAGAAAACTGTAAAGAGAATCTCTGTTGCTAAGCCAATGAGCCACCTGCAACACAGGGAAGAAGCTCTTCTCCAACCACTGCAGAAGCAGAATTGAGAGTGACGTTGAGCTCAGCTGTGGAGATAAAAGGATGGGACTGGGTTGGAAGAGTAAGTCAAGGTCCAAACTGGTGAGCCAGGGGACAGAAGATGGCAGTCAGCTAGCCTTGAAGCCTCGGGTATAATAGGGACTTGTGTACACACACACACACACACACACACACACACACACACACACACACACACACATACACACACACAAACACACATTTCAAATAACAGGTGTCAAATGTAGGGCCATTTCTATTGCAGGACTAGTTATCCACCATTTTATAGAGTCCAGATGAAGGAGTTGTACCTTTCCTTTAGATTGATGTGTCCAATAAGTTTTTGGGCCTGGTTTCCTTGATATGCTTTTAATATGCCCACATGACCTTACAGTGTCAATTCATCCAGATAAATTGATAGGAATACACTCCTAGGAATAAGTTATTTATCGGTCTGTGTTTGCATGGTAAATACAAATCTGGGAAATGATAGGCTGATGCATGTTTATTCGGGGAGAAATTACACCAGAAACAGATGACCGCCACAGGTTCCCAATCCCAAGGATGCCTCCAGGGATGCTCTCTGTCTTCAACCAGGAAGCAAGAGAGCCAGCTGTGGTCCAGGACCCCAGACCTAGTCCCCCTAGGTCACGCCTGCACCTGTCCCCACACCTCTAATGGGTATGGTCAGTGAAATATGTGCAGGCGGAGTGGATATCTCATTACAATGTGTAACATATGTGATAACAAATGGAAGCTGGTGTTTGTAGATCCACCCAGAACCACACCATTCTCTATTCTCAATGTGGGGTTAATTGCTGCTTGTAAAATTGAGTCTAAGAAAACACTATTTACACAATATCCTTCATATTGTGTGTTCGGGAAAGATGTGGCCTTTTCATCATCTAACTATTGAGTTAGATCCATCTGCACATTGTTACTCTGTTGTTGCAGAGGCTCAACAAGGGTGATACTTTTGAGCCGGGCCTACTCATGTAACCCTTCATCAGCTTCAGCAACTGACTCTGCCAAAACTTCTATTTTCTCTGAGCTGCCTGCACACTGCTCATTTTCTCCTGACTTGGGTACAGAGTGTTCTCTCTGTTTCTAGATTAACTGCAAGGTTCCCCACAGTTAATAGCAGAGCTCACAAGATCTCAACTTTTACTGAGGCCTCTGCTTTGCTGTCAAATTGTCTCCATAGGAGAGATGAAAGACTTGGCTTCTAACACCCCACAAAGAGAATCAAAAGGCCTCCCCACACACAAGAGTCCACTTTTCATCATACAGAATTTCTTTATATTTGTAAAAAGCATACTTAGCATTCCTGTTTGAAAGATTTATATTTGGCTTTAATCCACTGTGGAGTCCTCACCATGAAGAATGAATAAAATATTTGTTCTATATTGAATGACAATACAGTTATTCTGGCGGCTATTCAAAAACAAAAAGAGGAAAAAAGGGGGCTATGTTAAGGTTATTTGCTTATTGTATATAGAGAGAAGATGCCAGAAACATTTAAATGTAGTCTTCTTGAAAAGTCTATTTCTAGTTATTGTATAGAGATACTTACCTGGTACCTGTGAATATATGTTTCTATATATGTATCCATATATTAACATGCTGTCTCATACTTAAACAAGTGTATAATAGAGAATTTATAGATATCAGTGTAAATGTACATTTTCTAGTCATTTTCTTATTTTTTTCCCACTTCCCCATGTAAGTTTTAAAGAGTTTTCCAACTTAACATTTCAAAAAACAGAGAACACAAAACTAATCAGAAGGAACAAAATTAATTCTTTACTCTCAAAGTTCCAAAATAGATCTTTGAAACTCACAAAGATAGAAAGTTCCTAAATTAAAACGAGGCACTGTGTGTGTGTGTGTGTGTGTGTGTGTGTGTGTGTGTGTGTGTGTGTGTGTGTGTATTTGGAGAGCCACATATCTGAAGTACTAAGGGGTTTAACAACAAAATCACTTTGAGAAGTACAGGGCAGTACCTGGCCCATGTTGTCCTAAAACTAAAGACTCTGAGCTGGGAGGCATATTACATGACAGAAGAAAAGTGTCCATCAAGGTTATGTATGCTGTATCACACAGACAGAGACAGCTGTCAAAGGTGACTCAAGTTATGTATGTGGGGCCATAAGAGAGCATTGGCTAAAACATAAGCCCAGTAGTAGACAAGTTTTGTGGAGAGAACTCACTTTTTCCACCACTGTTTAAGAGGAAAAAGAAATAACCTGAGAGGCAAACAAGGAATTCCTAACACGTGGGTAAATTCTCTATCAGCAACTTCTTTACAGACTCAGACATGCTCAATGATGAGCTAACGATTTATGTAACTCTTGAAAAGTCAGCAAAGTAAGCCTTGATGTTAGAACTGTAAGGGCATTTATCTTATCTTCGTAAGTAACATTATCTAAATGTCAAGGGTAAATTCATATGATCCCAAGGTTCACTCAGAAATTAGGAGTGGTCAGATTCCTCTGGATTCCCATGTTTGAAATCTCCCAATTACTTAAGTGTGCCTGAAGGGTTAGCAGGCTTGGAGATAAGATTTTTGAGTTAATTAATTTTTTATTTTTCAAGCTTGTATATGTTATTAAACAAGCCACAAAGTAATTTATTTTTTATTTGGTTTACAGATAAAGCCACTCAAACTCATGGAAGTTTATGGTTTCCTAGTGTTCAAAGTCATAGGAAGTTGGAGAAATCAGTCAGAGGAGTTTCATGTAATTTTAGATTTCTGGTCTCTAAGTTTCAAAGTCTTTCAATGAAACACAGAGTAGCTCTAACTTCTATTTTTTTTTTAAACAAGGTCTCTTTACATAGCCCAATGTAACCTCTAGCCCATGATTCTCCTGGCTCAGCATCTTGAATGCAGGGATTATATATTGATTTGTTTGAAATTCAAATACTCCCAGTTCTGTGTTCTTCAGATCCCAGGAAGGATAGACCCTCATATTCCTTGTAATTTGTAAAATGGTCCATTGGACAGTGACTAGGACATCTGACAACCCCACAGAAAACCCGTGCACAGAGAATGCTTGGAGGGGAAATTCATATTATTTCATAGTATATAGATTAATCTCTTATCAACTAAGAATAAAATACTTTTCTGTAGAACATTAGGGGATTTCCCATAATTGATCTGCTATGAGATGGCCGTTGGAGCCCTGGGGCTTGGGTATTCTGTGGTGTCTTTTTCATTGACCGCAGATGGAGTACTCAGCAGGTTTTGCCTAGTAGGACATCTATGTTTCTGACTTCATGCTGAGTCTTCCTGTTTGTGAAGTCCATTGTTCTAATGTGAAGTGATAAGGAGAAGAGGCTAAATAATAACAACACAGGTGGTTGTCTTCCTCAAGTCACCACTAAGAGCCATGATAACTGCCTCCAGGGAGCATCCATTCAGAGCATGGATTCCCTTAAGCTCTGTACAACTTTAAGAAATGCATCTGTGAATTCTTACAAAACCTTCCTAGTATCTAATCTTTCAATGTTTTCTTTAGTTCTTTATTTCTGAGTGTCTTTCTACAATATTGTTTATCTCTCCATTTCCATGACATCAATGTATGTCTATTTTAGGAAGAGTCACTTATTTCCAAGAAAAGTGATAACCACATTATCAACTATAATCACTTTTGTGAAATAGTAATTTAATATCTTTTATGTTGTCCATACTAGATAGAGGGGAAAAAAAGGCAGGTGGGGTGGCCAGTTCATGAAAATAGTAGACATAGTTATTCTTCAAAAATGAGCTCTATGTAACAATGGTGGCCATGCTTGGGCCTTGAAATTTAAGAGGATTATGATTAAAGACAAGATGAATTGGACCTTAAAGGGAAAGTTTGGCTTCCCTTTGAAACCCACAAAGGAGATTTATTAAGGGACAGCGTTAGAGCTGTAAGTAAAAGTAAGAGAAAAATAGTCATCATGGATAGAGCCGTGAGAAGCTCAGAAGACAACCTTGAGAAAAAACACTCCACTATACAAAAGAAATTATCCTACTTTTGTATTTTGTAAAGTGGTGTCTCGAAGTATTGCACTAAATGATTGAGTCTACACAGCAGGAGCATAGAGGAACCAGACAATGGAAAAGACCATAAGTTACAGAGTATGAAGCTTCAGCTCAAGAAAGTGTCTTAAATAAAATATGAGTTTAGATGCTTTGCCTACATATGTGTCTGTTCACTGCATGTGTGCTTAAGGAAAGAGTGTTAGATTTCCTGGAACTGAAGTTACAGACAGTTGTGTGCCATTGTATGGGTGCAGGGAATCAAAGGATCAATCTGTCTCTTAAACACCAAGACATCTCTCCAGCCCCATGTTTCCTAACTTTTTAATCATCATGTCATTGTGTTTTTTCTGCAAAATTAAGAAATGCTATTTCATTGTCACTTAAGTCAGCCTTATGCCTAGTGTTCAGTAAACTTAATCCCAGGCATTTGGCAAGTGAATTAACAAAGAAGTTTCTCCCTCTGAACTTGAATTCATTATCTTTTTTAGTTTGTTTGCTTATTTATGTATTTGTTTGTTTGTTTGTTTTAGGTCAAAAGGTAATATAACATGAAAAACAAATGACCTAGAGACAGATAAGATATTGAGGTTCAAACTTGAGACTGAATATCAGAAAAGCAAAGCAGATGGTCACTAGCTTTTACTCTACCTCAGACTGAAAGGCAACCCTGACTCCACCAAACTTCAGACTTAAATGTCTTCTGATCCTCAATCAGACAGAATGTCTGATTCTAATTATTGAAGACCCTTCTCTTGTCTAGTGCTGGGATTAAAGGTGTGAGATCTCAGGTGCTGAGATTATCTTTGTGTGAACTGTTTGTCTTTAGGACTGGCTCAAACTTGTGTAAGATGTAGGTCGCCTTGGATTCACAAAGATCTCTTTACCTCTTTATCCTGAATCCTAGGATTAAAAGTGTGTACCATCATCTCCTAGCTTCTGGTTGCTGGGATTAAAGGTGTGTATCACCACTGCCTGATCTCTATAGATTGAAACTGTCTTTGTTTTCTGAATCCTCAGACAAGCTTTAATAAATCAGAAGTTACATATCGCCACAAATGGATATGTGTATAGTAATACAGGTGCTGGTGATGTGGAGGAAATAGAAAATTTCTAGCAAAAAGTATTAATTATAAGATCTTCAAATATTTCAGCTCATAAACTGGGGGATGAAGCGTCTGCTAAGTATTTAACTCTTTAAAAGAAAGATGTTTCCTCACTTAGGACAAAGATATATCCAACAGGCTGTAAAAATACCACAACTCAAAACTGCCTTTACTTCACTTAACCTACAGAACACCACTGTTTAGCAACACGCCATATTCTAGAGCATCCATGATTTCTGTGGCCATGGGGTTCCTTACAAACTATAGCTCATGACTCAGCCCAGCATCACAACAGAGAATTATATTGTATATTAACAGTCCAGAAAAATGGCTGTAATTCAATAAGTTGCTCTTGCTACATTTTGAAGTTAAATTAATTACCAATCTATACCATAATAAGTCATAGTCTGTGTACATAAGGCTCTGAAAGCTACTGTACAAACTGAGTCTTTATATAAGATTTCAATCTGGATGGCCACATTAAAAGATTGTTTTTATTTTCTTTATGCTTTGCCACTGCAACTGAAAGTATCAGATCATTTGTCTCTGTTATTACAGCCTTCATAACTGCCAACAGAGCTCCAAAGCTCCTTTGGCCTTTAGTAGATATCTTTTCCTCAAACATGACAATCCAATGTCTTTCATCATTCAGTATTACAGACTATTTGTGTTTCAGTTTCTATACCTAAATCAACTACCTTATTTCCAACCCAAGCAGGTCAACAAAAAAATCCCAACTTCATTTTTGGCAAATTCCCCCATCATTCAGAAAAATGCTCATTTTACCTTTCAAGGTTCTTAGATATAGCAGGTATAAACTCCATCCATAGTATTTATATTAGTCAAAAGATATACTCCCTTATCCTAGAGGCAGAAGGGAGTGCCTAGACCCTACTCCAAATGACTTGACAGATTTTGATGATCCCTCCTGGAAGACATCACCCTCCCTGTGAAGTAGGAGGGGGGCTGGGGAGAATGGAATGGGGGAGTCTGGGAGTATGGGAGAGAGGGAAAGGGAACTGGGATCAATTTGTAAAATAAAGAAGAATATACATGTGTGTGTGTGTGTGTGTGTGTGTGTGTGTGTGTGTGTTACTTCATATATCTTACAAAATCTCTAGAATCTATAGATGACCCATAAACAGTGTTGATAGAAATGCAAATATGTCCAGCCACAGTGGAAATTACAAATAGATTAAACTACAAATAGATTACCCTTATTACACAACTATAATACTTCAATGTACTTACACAAAGATCTCCAAGTCAACATATTATAAATATATCTGGTAGCTGTTTACTGCTATAATATTCACAATGGCTAAGTTATGGAACCAATCTAGATGTCCCAAACTGAAAAGCATAATAAGATGTGGTGTATATAAATAACAGATTTCAGCTATTAATTATGTAGTTATGAAGGAAGATGGATGTCTCAGGTAAGAGTACTTGCTGCTCTTCTAAAGGACCTGAGTTCAGTTTCCAGCATCGATTTTGGGTGACTAACAATTGCCTACCTTCAACTTCAGTTTCAGGGTAATTAATATCCCTCTTCTGGATTCCCCTGGCACCCATACACACATGATATATACTCACATAGACAAAAACACACATCCATAAATAAAACAAAATAATTAAAATATAAACTATATATACATATATATACATAGTTACACTTACAGCGAAGTTTCAAACTTGAATTTGAACCCATGTATAAAACCTGGATGTAATGGTGCACACTTAACAATCTCAGCCCTGGGGAGATAAAGAAATTTGAATTCCTGAACTTGCTAGGCTGTCTAGTCAAGTTAGTGAGTTCTGGGCAAAAGTGAAAGACTCTGTTCCAAAGGAAAAGCTATAGGATGAATCAGAAAGATTCCTAGGATTGACTTCTACTGCACACATATATATACATGTGCACAATAATACACATACGCAAATGCATATACAGAAACTCAGAGCAAAGGCTTACTTTAATTCATGGCTTCAGAAGTCTACATGGTAGTCATTTGGTCCTGTTGCATTGGGCCTGTGTTAGTTAAGGATATCTTAGCAGGAACACAATGCTTCAAGATTTCTGTTTGACTTTAAGGTGAAAAATAGAATAAAAAAAGGATGCTATCCTACAGCCTCTGCTATGGGAACTCAACCAAAGATGAGACCTCTCACTATATCCTACTCTCTAAAGGTTCCATTATCTTGGACAGTGACAAAATGCAAATTGGGGATTAGACTTTGTGTGTGTTTGTGCTGGAGTATCTGTATGTTTCTTTTTTAAATTTAGGTTTCAACAGTTTCAAACAAGTGAGCAATGCATACGGAATACTCTTATTCCCACATGTCTACTACCACTGTGTACCTTTCTCTTCTTGCATACAAATATCTCTCTTGTGTTGATGTTGTTTCATTTTGTTTGTGACCCACTGGAATTAAACAGAGATCTCTGTGGGACCAGTGGTCTGGCACTATCTGTGGCCATCCAAAATAGTAATTTGTTCTCCCCCAAAATATATCCATGTTCAATAACTTGGATATAAAAGATAAAGCCTCATGAGTCCCTTCCCCATTCTTGACTGAGTATGGATAGGGCCACTCTTGTGTGGGTACAGTGTAGGTCATGATGGTTGTTGTGATTTAATGATTGTAATGACTATATTGAATCTAGAGAATGGCATTTCACAGCCCTTGCCCTCTCTTTTGGCAAAGACTAAAATTTTAACACAGTCCTTAGAGAGGAAGTTTGGAACCAAATAATAGCAAATGCCCACATCTCTGATTTTAGATATTTTCCCCTGTAATGTGAGAAATTCAAATAAGATAATAATTTTATGGCAAATTCTATAGTCACATTGATTTAAATATTATATTGCTAGGTGCCAGACTATACTTTTAAAATGCAAACTGTTCATTTTTCTTTTGTATGTGTTATTCCACATTACCTTATCTTATGCCAAGGTATTATTTTTAATACTATAAATTAACATGAAATGTTGCTATTAATTACTAGGGATTGTTACCCTCAAAGAGTATTTTCTTTTCAAATAGGTGCTAAGCATACCCAGTTTTTCACAAAACGGTCTCTAACAAGACACTTTGATTTGTACAGTTAAATAAATGTATCATATCAGTGCATAGAAAAAAAATAGATTATAGGGAGAGGGAGACTAATAGGCCTTGAGCCAGACCTTTCTTAAGTAGTTGATTATGAAGAGTTGTGATCCCAGAAACAGGAAAAAAATGATCCTTTCTATGAAGGCTTCCATCCTGAACAAGCAGTGTTCAGATGGAATCCATTAGACTATAAATTTCCAGGATTTCTGCTGTGACACATTACAGCTCTGAGACAGAGTGATGACCTAGACTCAGTGTTGCTAAAACAACTTTAGATGGAAGATTTTCCTTTGATTCTGAAGTAATTAAATAGAAAAAGAGAGGGAGAAACAGGAATTGCTGATATTGACAGGAGATAGACTGAACAATAGATCTAAAGAATTAAAGGGTACCCTTGGGTATGTGTGATAATATGCAACTTTTTCATTGCTTTTATCTCTATTTCATATTATATGCCATAGCTCCCCCCACCCAAAATAAAATATCTGCAGTTGAGATATGCCATCAAAAATTGAGCTGTAATAAGTTTCACTATAATTTTCCACCATTCTGGAATACCTACTTAGTTTAGTTTTGTTTTTTGTTTTGTTTTGTTTTGTTTTGTTTTGTTTTTTTGCAGGTGTTGGGAAATAACTTATTCGTATTCCAAAGTTCTGTGCATTTTGCAATCATCCTGTTAACACCCCTCCTAACTCAACCTGTAGTTACTTCTTTTTGTATTATAGTAATTTGGAAAATTTTAGAAAAATAAGCAAAATAAAAGCACCCTAGACTCTCAAGGCTAGCTATATTTTATCTCACAACATGCTCAGCACCTACCACTTTTTGATAATTGTTGGAGTTCTGTGTTTGTGTTTAAGATGTTGCCAATTTTCACATTCTATATAGTGAACTGAGCCAACTTCTTAGCCAAGAGAAATCATAAGACCTTTATGATATTTATACAAGAATTTAGGGCATGAATTTCTTAGACTCAACCAATTTTTTCACTATGTTTGGTTCCATGGAGAAGTCATTGGTATACATCTCTCTATACAGTGATCTTTTCTTCACCTGAACCCATAGTGGGTACTATTTGGATCATTATTAGAAAGGATTTCAAGGGCTGTATCATGTTCTGAAAAAAAAAAGCCTTAACTACTTCTAATGTAGAGAAAAAGGCAAGCACCTAAAATAGACAACTGAATTTAGAGAAGCATCCTGCAACTAGAGCTTTGTCAACAAAAGTCTTCTCAGCATCTATAGGGAATTGGCACAGTAGAGCAATAATTCCAAGACTAACTTGGTGGACCAATCAGTTTATGAGAGTTATTTTACAGAATATTGGTTACTTACAAGAACATGGATTACTCAAAGGCAGCTGCATCCCTGAAAACACAGCTCATCATAGGTGATGTTTCATGAACATTTGAAACTCTGGAGGTCTCTATACAATTTGCAGTCAGATCAACATGTTCTTCCTCCACACCAGTCCTTATTGTCTATTGATTACACAACTTTGGAGGGGCCTTATGCATTTGATAAATTTCAGGAACTTCCTGGGATTTTTGAGTGTTAGTTTCCTGAGTCTTGAAGATATTCTTTTAGAACTTTCTTTTCTCAAGGCTTTAATGTTTCTGCTGGGAGGTAATTGCTACACAGCAGAGAATTTCTTAGAGTACTGCAACAAATGACTAAACAGTTATGTTTGTCCACAACCACCATGCCTGCTGTTCTGCCTCTCTTATTTTTTTCCCTTGAGTGACTCATCTGGCTAGATAACTCAACCCATGTTTCTTCTAGGATGTATTACAGATGATTACTTCATGTCATTTCCCAGTTTCACAGTAATTCCAAGCCAAAACATACAGTGATTTTCATTATTCATTTTTGAAACTGAAGGTGATGATGTCATAGTCATTCCCTTTCTTGGATCCTGAGTTCAAAGCCAGAGTTGGGAATCTTACCTCCTTTCTCACACACAACTATTAAACTAGGATAGAATGAAAAATGGAAATTATTCAAAATGTAGACTTTGTGAAAACCTAGTAAGCAGGTGATGGTATTGCTCTAATTGACAAGATGCCTTCTCAGTTCCATACAAACCATCACACTTTTCTCTACATTATCAACTCTTTCACCTTATAATAATTTCCCTTGATTACCTTTGAAAAAGTAACCTGTGTTCATGTACAAACTCCCTTAACTCAATCTTGAACTATTTTTTTCTAGATCACAATAAGAAACTAATAAATCTCAGGATATAGTATTTTCATGAGTTTTATTTACTAAGAATATATTTATGATGGATAGTGCTATAATCTATGGCTTGTCCTGTGGGTACATGAGAGGGCACTATTTGAATCAAGGACATGAAAATGAAGAACACTAATTCAACCCAGGAGAGCCAGTAGAGCTAGTCCATGCCAGAAGGTTAGTATTTTCATGACCTTGTCAGCTCAGAGTGACCATATAAAAGAAACAATTGCCCTGGTCTAGGCAGTGTCCTTCTTATTATTTTATTGATATCCCCCTTGGACAGACAATGTAGAAGATAGGCATTAAGTGAGTGTATCAAATACATACAGAGCACTACTGTAGGAAAAAACAAGTGAAGAAATATGTGAGGGTGAATGCAGCGTTGGAAGATACAAATGTAGCTCCAAATTTACACCCAGTACTTTACATATCACTTCACCTATTTCTTCCTTATTACATGGCTCCAATGGCCACACTTAGTGACCTGCCTCTAAATATATCTTTATACTTGTTTAAATCACATATCTATCTATCCTTTTTTGGATCTTCCAGGAGATCATATATGCCAGGAGATGAAATATATTTTCTAGATGTTTATCTTACTTTCAGTCTCTGTGTGAACATGTATGTAGATAACAGAAGAGGGTATCAGATCCCCTGAAACTGGAGTTGTAGGTAGTTTTAGGTATGTGCTATGTGTGTTGGTAAACAAGCTTCAGTCCTTTAGAAGAGCAACTGATGGGAGATGTAATTCTATAAATATGTTTCTCTTATTGGTTAAATGAGAGAATAAAGCCCTGTTGGCCAATAGGAAAGCAAGATAGGTGGGACTAGGAAAGGTAGAGGATTCTGGGAAACAGAGAGTCACAATGTGATCTCAGGAGGAGAGGACACGACTCGTGTTCTCAGTAAGATAAAACCATGTAGAAATACATATATTAGTAATTATGGGTTAATATTTAAGACAGAGCTAGCCAATAAGAAGCTCTAGACACTGTTCAACAGCAATATATTAATGCAGTGTCTCTATGTGTTATTGAGGCTGACACAGCTGTGGGACTGGGCTGGCAGGAAAGTGCTCTTAACTAGTAACAAACTCTCTTGACCACTTGACCATCTTTCCAGAATCATGTATGTCACCAATATAGAATACACCCAGTATATAATCTGTCCTACAAACAGTGTGTTTATCCCCCTGAAGTGAAATCCTTGTCATGACAAACTCCCCTTAAATGGTATTATAACTATTTGTTTCTCAAATGATAGAGAGTTCTTTTAATCTATTTTTTTCTACTACAGCCTTTTTTTTGTCAGTTAGACTATTTCAACTTCCCCAAGCATGAAAATTCCACTAAGATCTTAAAACACTGCCCACTGTATTCTGAGTGACTTCTGCTCTGTTATAATACAGGGTTTTATACCGTCAAAGCCCAGCTCAAATATGTTGTGATATATGGTTTTCATTTTTCTCATTTTCCAGATATAACTATCATTTCCTCTACTATGTTTCAGAAAAATCTTCCACAGCCCTTTATTCTAACTTCTATTTTGACACTGTACTTGTAAGCTATAATTATTACTGCTTGTGAAATAGTGCTTACAGCAGCAACACTGTCTCGCCTATGTTATATTACCACTGTATGCCAGAGTGTCTAAAACATGAAACATATCCCCAACATATTAGAAAAATGACTGGTGACAGGCATGATAGTCCACCCTTTACAAAAAAAACTGTTCTTCTGCATGCATTAATACATATGTTCCTGTATGATACTCTGTTCATAACCCTGGAAGAATCATGGAATTCAGGCAGGTAGGCTTACTATGGAGATGATAATAGGTAAACATAGGTTCCTAGAGATGAAAGCTCTTGGTGGCACTGAGGACATCATATTTTGTCATCAGTATGTACTCACCCTAGAGATTTTCTTTGTGTAAAATCTTATTGTGTAGCAATCTCCATTTCCAGAGTTCATTTTGGTCCTAGGAGGAAGTATCCTAAGATGGAATAATTTATACATGGAGGTTCATAAAGACTTAGAAAGTAAAAACAAAACAAAACAGCAACAAAAACAAACAAAAAAAAACAAAATAAAACAAAACAGAAACCTTAGGAAGTAACTGAAACTGATCTGATACAAAATAAAACAAAACAGAAACCTTAGGAAGTAACTGAAACTGATCTGATATACTAATCATCTCCTTTCTCAAGGTTATAAAAGGAGTATGGACAACCAAAGAAAGAGATCATCAGACTAACCACCTTACCGAGAAGAGACTAACCTGCCAAGCTGTCCTTAAATCACATTTCCTCACCCATCATCTATCTTGTGTGGGATTTCAGTAATTTTCTTTGAGTCATTTCTGCTCCAGTAAGTAACCCCTCACTCATATTTCTATAAGAAATGTCAATATAAACTTTGATTCACCAAAGTTGATGAATATTGATTCAATATTGGTGTTGTCATTACTTGAGTTTAGTTTTGGTTTCCGAACTGAAATGAGTTTAAGTCTTGTCTTCCAAGAATAAGTATTCCACAGAAAAGCTAACCTAGCATCAGCATCAAGCACACATTTTCTTCTTGTAATGACTATGGATCCCTAACACATGCAAGGAGTTTTCCCTGGTTAGATGCACCATAGCAGACAGCAATCTGGTCATTCCATTAACTCCATTTTTCTGTGTCTTAAGGTTCCTGCCTTTCTTTTATTATCTCCTTTCTTAAATGAAATTTACAAATGTTCTTTTTTTTCCTATGGGGAACTTTGATGTACCATTGAAGATAACATCCAAAAAATTGTAAGATAGAACAAAGCCCCATTTGTTCTGGATTCTATCTTTTCCATCTCTTCTTATCTAAGAACCATGAAAAAAGGAATTGACATCTGTCTCTTCTTTATAAAGAAGTAAATGCACATAAATAAGTAGTCTACCAGGTGGGAAGTTCATATTTAGTCCTGAATATTTTACATGTGGTTAACTAAGAGTGGCCCATCTTCCCTGAGATATCTCCAAACTGCAAAGCACAAGTTTAAGACTCACCATGTAAGTCCAGTCTCCATTTGAAATAATAAAACAGAAATAATTGAACAGAGCATTTGTTTAAGTCCTTAAAGCCTTAAAAAGTCCCCTGATTGTGAAACATGGAAACAGTGGGCATCAGCGATGGAAAACAGTTGTTAAGTAGGTTATGTAGTTTCAGAAACTTTAATAACTTCATTATTTTGCTAAGTGGTGGTACTGATCATTGATTAACTTTTTCTGTAACTAGTAACTTATAAATGCATTTTCCTTTTCCTCTTTGCCCTTTCCCACACATGGAAGCATTTATTGTAAATGTATGAACTAGAGAACTCTTATTTGTGTTGCCCCAAGCATTGGGTAATTATTTGGGCCAATTTTGTTCATGAGGGAATTACAATACTTGAGGCGATGGCACAAGTTTCATTTAGTGTATGAGGCAGGAAAAGTTTCTCATTATTTCAAAATAGCTGCCGTTTTCTTTCTCTCAATTCCAGACTAATTCAAGTGGGTATCAATTAGGAGGTTCCCATAGGGACAGCAGTGAAGGTCTCAATTGAACAGAATGATTGTCCTGATTCTTTATATTTTTATAGGCCAGTTATAGACTCAGGCCCTGCTAATACATTGTGGGAAACAATCTACCAGAAAGTTTCTTAATAAAGTAAGAATACTTTAGTTGGTTTTGGCCAGGACAAAATACTTGACTCAAACTAGTTCTCAGTTCTTATTATTGAAGGAAAAGAAAAAGAAAAATACATTGTTCCTCAATGCCTAGAGTTCTGCATCTGGAGAACCTCACCCAAAAACCATATCTGAAAACGTATGCCTGATTCTGACTCAATAGTTTAGTCAGTAAAGTGGTTGGCCTGTAAGCAAAAGGATCTACATTCCATTTTCAGAGCCTGTATTTTAAAAAGCTGTGTTTGCAAGTCTACCTTACTTGACAAGCTCCAGATCAATGAAGAAGCTTGTTTCAAAAATAGGCATGTGGTATTTGAGGAATGGTTTGTGTGTGTGTGTGTGTGTGTGTGTGTGTGTGTGTGTGTGTGTGTGTTGTTATGTATGAGATATCTCTGGCTGAAAATTTACTGACTGTTTTATGCAGTTATTCCCTACATAATATAGCTTAACAACAACTTGTATAGATCATACATTGTATTAGATAGAGTGCATAAGTGTTATGAGTGTGTAGGTTATATGTTAACACCATGCTGCTTTACATATGGGACTTGTGACTTAACATATTTTGTTACCCAACAAGTTTCCCAAACTTTAAATGTCAAGGAATGCCTCAGACCATCAAATACATACAATATGTAGGATAAGACAATAAAAAAATATATCATAGAATATCAAGAAAGTGGTCAAGCATCTATGTGCTGGGACAGTCCATTATGTCTCTGATCATGTCTCTAAAATAATGATGCAAAGAGTAACTGTTAATGTTGTGTGCTGTTCATTTGTCTAACTTCTGCCAATCCTCAGAATGCTGAATTTAGAGGTAAAGAATCTAAACCTAGCTCTACCATTTGCTGAAACATATGAACATTGATATGTAATGTATTTGAATTTTCATCTTCAAAATTACATTGTATGATGCCATTAATGTGCTTAGTACATGATAAATGATATTATGGTCATCCCAGGAACTAAAGATGGGTTCATTCTCTGTTAATTAATAGAAAAATTGCAAAACTCCAGAGCTAAACACTACTTCATCAACAGAGTATGAGCAAGACATGGTTTTATGTACTTTAATATAAATTGTGAAATGCTAGTTTGCTATTATATTAATCTGTTCTCCAGTCCTAATTATTTCTTTCCCATAGTTTATTTTGAACTTAGCTTTTATTTCACTAGTTTTCTGTGACATGCAATGATGACAAGTGGTTATTTGCCATTATTAGGGTTATTAATGCTGTGATGAAACACCATGGACAAATCAAAATGGAGAAGAAAGGGTTTGTTTTATGTTTCCATGTCACTGTTCATCATTGAAGAAAATCATGACAGAATTCCAGCAGGGAAAGAACCTGGAGGAAGAAGCTGATGCAGAAGCCTTAGAGGAAGGTAGGTACTGCTTACTGGCTTGCTTCACATGGCTTGCTCAGCCTACTTTCTTCTAGAATCCAGGACCACCTGCCCAGAGATGGCACCACCCACAATGGACTAGGTCTTCAGACATCAATCAGCAGTTAGGGAAATGCCCTACAGGCTTGCCTACAGCTAGATCTTATAGAGTCATTTTCTCAATTAAAGTTCTCTCCTCTTTTTATAGGTGAGTTAAGACCATTGATGTTGAGGGAAAATAAGGAACATTGATTGTTAATTCTTGTTTGTTTTAGATTTGTGTTTGTAGTGGTATTGTGAATATATTTACCCTGCTTTATCCTTTTGGTTCTAGTGAAGTGGGATTATCTATTGCCTATGTCTTTGTGAGCATAGTTAACTTCCTTGAGTTGGAGTTTTCCTTCCAGAACTTTCTGTATAGCTGGATTTGTATTATGCATATTGTGAGAATCTGGCCTTGTCATTGAATATCTTGTTTTCTCCATCTACAGATTGAGAGTTTTGCTGGGTACAATAGCCTGGGCTGGCATCCGTAGACTCTTAGTACTTGTAGAACATCCATCTAGGACCTTCTGGACTTGAACGTTTCCATGAAGAAATCAGGTGTAATTTTCCTTCACTGCTCTTAATATTCTTTCTTTATTCTGTATGTCAGGTGTTTTTATTTTTATGTGTTGAGTGGGCTTTTTTCTTTGTTCCAGTCTATTTGGTGTTTGGTATGCTTCTTGTACTTTGATGGGCATGTCCTTCTTCAGATTGGGAAAGTTTTCTTCAATGTTTTTGTTGAATATGTTTTCTGAACCTTTGAGGTGGGCTTCTTCACCTTTTTCTATGCCTATTATTCTTAGGATTGGCCTTTCCACAGTGTCTCACATTTCCTGGATGTTTTGTGTTAAGGATTTGTTGGATTTATGATTTTCTTTGGTCGATGAATCTATTTCCGCTAGTTTATCTTCAGTGCCTGAGATTCTCTCTTTGAGCTCTTGTATTCTGTTAGTTATGCTTGCATCTGTAGTTCCTGACTGTTTGCCCAGTTTTTCTATTTTCCAGCATTTGCTCAGTTTGTGTTTTCTTTGTTGTCTCTATTTCAGTTTTCAAATCTTGAACTATTTGAATTGTTTCCTTCAACTGTTTGATTGTTTTTTCTTGGCTTTCCTTACTTTCTTTAAGAGATTTCTTCATTTCTTGCATTTTTGCTTGGCCTTTTTCTCTATTTCTTTCAATATTTTGTTTGTTCTTCAATTTCTTTAAGAAATTTTCTCATATCATTTTTGAAGGCTTCTATCATTTTATGAAGTTATTTTTTAAGTCTCCTCTTCTGCTTCATCGGCTTTGATATATTCAGGTCTAGTTGGTGTAGAGTTCCTAGATTCTGGTGGCATCATGCTTGTCTTTCTATTGTTGAGTGTTTTCTTGTATTGCAGTCTTCCCATCGCTTCTTTCAGTTGGTGCAGGTGGAGTCTCTCTCCTTCTATGCTATTCTCCTGGTGGGCATAGGTGGGGCGCGAGTTCAATGTCTGTAGCTCTGGGTGGTCTAAGCTCTCTGGGAGGTCTCTCTTCAGGTAGAGACCCAGCAATGGGAGTCAAAGATCAGGCAGGTGGGGACTGGGGTGGTTTTCCAGCAGAGACCCTGCAATGGGATCAAAGATCAATCAGGGTGGTCCAGCTTGAATAGACAGGTCTAGTGTGCTCAGAGCAGATCCAGGAGGTTCCCCAGAGGTGGAGGGTTTGGCCCAGTGCTTAACAAGAGCAGTGGAACAGTGGGCTCAGTAGGGCACAGGGTTGGGGGAAGGGCAGGTCCTGGGTGGGAGGATTTGTGGATAAGAGTACTAGGACTGTTCTCTCTGGGTGACAGGATATAGGGGGGAATAAGATTCGGGGCTAACCAGGGAGTTCCCAAGGAAGGGTGTCGGGGGGATTCGACCTGAACTGGTCCCAGACTCACCTTTGGCAGAGGTCCAGGGATGGGGTTTTAAAATTTTTTTATTTAATATATTTTCTTATTTTACATATCTCAATTCCCTCTTCCTTTCATCCTCCCATGCCCCCGACAGAATCCCTATCCCATCCCCCATCCACTACCCAGGGAGGGTGAGGCCTTCCATTAGGAAACATCAAAATCTGTCAAGGAATTTGGGGTAGGGCCTATGCGCTCTCCTGTATCTCTAGGCTAAGGGAGTATCCCTCCATGGGGACTGGCTTGTATTTAAAACATATCCTGTAGATCTCTTTTTGGTTAGTTGTTTAGATTTAGAGTTGTACTCTATATCATTAGGAAGTCTGGATTTCATTATTTTCCCAGACTAGACTACAATAATGATCCACCTCCTCTAGTCTTCCAAGTTCTGGTACAATAAAAGGTAGAGATCTCTTGATTCAGATTGAATATTGGAGTGTGTGAACATGTAATTTTTTTTTCTGCATTTACTTGAAATTCAGAGTCTAAATCTACTCCCTTGAGGACCCAAGCCTATGCTAGTCTCTAATCATAGCAATTCATGAAACATCAGTAGCCTAGTTTTTTTTTTTTTTTTTTACATAATGGCTGCAGCCTAATCAAGATCTTCTTGTTAATTAAAAAATCGTTTTAGATAAATATGCATTCATCATTTATAAGCACACAAAGAAATCTAGAATAAGCCTTAAAGAGCTTCTTCCAATGATAATGAGTAGGAAAGCTATTATATAATATTAAATGGCAACTGTCATTAATACACCCAAGATATGAACTATTTCCATCACCTCAAAAATGCTTTTTTAAAAATACATACACAATTCCTTCTCAGTTCTTCATAAGTAACACTGCTTTCTATTCCTATACATTTGAGAATATTAAGAAGGAAATAGTACAGAAGGTGGTTATGATAGCCACTTGATGTTCAGAGAAGGTTCTCCCCAGTGTTCTTTAGTGGGTAGGAACTTCAAACTCATAATGCCTCTGGACTGTCTCCCTGGCTGAAAGTGTCTCCATTGCTTGCTTTGGACCTTTGCTGGCACAGTGAGAGAGGGTGGCTGTGTGATTTGTAAACAATGGAAATTAAAAACCTTGATGCTACATTGAGCCCTCTAGGATTCTCTGAAAGGACCTCAGTGCAGTGAAGAACTATGGACAAGTTTACTGGTGGTTAGGGGCAAACATGGAATAGAATGTACAATGGCCCACAAGATGTGAGTTCTTTGTAACCATCCAAACAAGAATGAAAATCCCAAGGTCCTGTTCAGAGACAGACCTCCAGCATTCTGATAAAGAACTTCACTGATTCCCTTCAATGGTGAATTCTTAGCTGATATGAGTGTGGGTGGAGTCAGTCATTCTGTCTGGTTCACTGGAAAGCAACTATTGTCTAACTGTATTGTATCTGCCCTTTTGCCTCATTAATTATCTTTTCTTGTTAGCATGACTGTGTTGTGAGTCCTTCAACTTTATCATATGGTAGAAGGAAAAACGATAAACAAATACAGATCAGCACCATGGTTTCTTTGGGTCCTAACATCTTCAGAAGTAAATTTAGCTCTGTCAATACTTTGATTTTAATTCAGCAATATCCCTTTTGAAATTTCAGCCTTCAGAATGTAAAATTACAAAATTGATTGCTTAAGACTGTTTTTTATTTGTAGTAATCTGTTAAAAAATCAAAAATACCAGAATCAAATGTTCCAAGTCTTTCATTTATAATGTATCTGAATTTAAATGGGGCATTTAATTTTTGGTCTTATTTGCAATATTTATTTTTTTTAAAAAAGAGTATATACATAGCTCCTATCTTACAGAAAGTAATTGAAACATATAAAGTTAGTGAAACAGTACTAAGAAAAAGTAAATTGTAGGTATTCTCTGTTACTATGTAACAGCAGTAATATTCATTCTTACAAACAATGAATAAGGCAAGAATGAATTGCTTTATTATGTGTGTATATGTCAGGGACCCTAAGAATGTATGTGTGTAAACATATATATGGAGGTCAGAGACCATGTTGGGTACCTTTCCAATCACGTATCTCTTCAACGTTTACAACAGAATATCTTATTAACCATGATGTTAGATAATTTGAACACATGGGCTAGTTATCAGGGCCTTTATATGCTGCTCTCTCTGTCTGCCAAGCACTGGAATTAGAGACATTAACCACCATGCCCTGATTTTTACATGGCTGCTGAAGAACCCAAACTCAAGTGCTCAGCAAGACCTTCCCCTGGCTGTCTCCCCAGACACCAAAATAAACATAATTCTTTACAGACTCTGCATACTCTTCCACATCATGGCTTATATTCAGTATGATATGTATATGCATATATATGAAGGAGTATGTATAAATCATCTAGGCAGAGACCAACTGTTAGAATACAGAAGGATGACAAGAATGTGTCAAGCCATTTATGAATTCTTTGATTCTTAAACTGAGGAGTCTGAGTATCCAGGCTTACTACTTTATAGACAATATCTTTTGTGTCAAATGCTAACTGATATATGCCTTTCAAGGCTATAATATTTGAAATACAGGGCCTAGATCTTCACTGATTGCATTTAAGTCAAAGCAGTTCTATTATATTATGGTAACAATGCCAAGAATCTCTATTATCTTCCCAAAGCCTTATATTAGTGAGACTCTCTGCTCATCTAGAGTCTCCCACTCCCAAACTGACCAGACCTTCATTTTGCTAAGTAGGTCTAAATTGTTGACATACAGAGCAAAGAATAAAATTACAGTGAGTTCCATGATCCCTTTGTGAGGTGACACATATTTCTACACATATTGTGTGGTGGTTTGAATAATAATGGCCCTTACAGGCTCATATATCTGAATGCTTAGCCATCAGGGAACAGCACTATTTAAGAAAGATTAGGAAGGCATGTCCTTGTTGGGCTAGGAGTGGACATAGTAGAGGAAGTGTGTCACTGGGTGTGGGCTTCTCAGATTCAAAGAGCCCACACTAGCCCAGTGTTTCTTTCCCTATGCTTCTGCTTTCAGATATTTCTCCAGCACTGAGGCTGCCTGCCTGCCACCATGTTCCCTGCCACAATGATAATGGACTAAGCCTCCCAAACTCTAAACCCTTAGTTGAATTCTTTCTTCTTTTAATTTTTAATTAATTAATTTCACATCCTAGTTGTAGTTTCCCTCCCTCCTCCTCTCCCGGTCTCTCTCTGCACCCTCTCTCAGTTCCCACTTTAACTCACTCCTCCTTCATTTCTGTTTAGGAAAGAACAAGTCTCCCATGTTTATCAACAAAACATGGCATGTTAAGTTGGAGTAAAACTGAGGCAATTCCCACATATTAAGGCTGAGCAAGGACACCAAGTGTAAGAAGAAGGGTACCCAAAGCCAACAAAAGAGTCAGAGACAGCCACTGTGTTTCCACTGAACATACATACATACATACATACATACATACATACATACATATGCAGAGGGCCTAGGTCAGTCCCATGTAAGTCTCTTGGTTGTTGGTTCAACCTCTGTGAGATCTTAGGAGCCCAGGTTAGTTGATCTTATGAGTTTTCTTACCCCTCTGGCTAATACAATCCTTTCTTCCTCTCTTCTGTAGGATTCCTGAACTCGGTCTGATGTTTGACTGTGGGTCTGCATCTGTTTCCAAAAGGTGCAGGATGAGTATTCTCTGATGACAATTGGGCTAGGTTCAGTCCAGTCACAGGAGATGGCCAGTTCAGACTATGTATACCTATTGCTAGGAGTCTTAGCTGGGGTCATCCCTGTAGATTAAGAGATTTCCTTGTGCCGGGTTTTTACCTGACCCAAAATGCTCCCCATTTCCAGTAATCTCTTTCAGCACTTTCTCCTTCCACAGCCCTGAACCTGATCACTCAAGTTCCCATCCCTGTCTGGCCTAAGTCCACTCACAGAATCTCTTCTGTTTCTTCTACACAGGGAGATCCTGGCATCCTCCCATGATTCCTCCTTGATACCTAGTTTCTCAGGATCTACGGATTATAACATAGTTATCCTTTGATTTACACCTAATATCCACTTATGAGTGAGTAATGCATTGTTTGCTCCATGTCATTTATGCCCATGAGTTTGCATTTTAAATTACATTCATATATATATATATATATATATATATATATATATATATATATATATATATACATATATATGTATATATATATATGGAAGTAGAATTAAAATCATTGAAATACCAGAGGCCAATGACTCAGTTTAGAGTACTTTAGAAATTAAAATGATTCATGATATCTTCCATTTGATTAGAGAGCCTATTTCAATCTTAAAATATGCATATTTATACTAATATAAAACAGATGCAACTGTTAGGAAGCTGAGCTTGAGAGCTCAAGACTCAACTTTAGAAGTCCTCCCTCCATCCCCCTTCTCTCTCTTCTATCTCCTCACTCCATTCCCTCCCCATCTCCTTCTTCTACCCCCATCTTCTCATCAATGCACTCTATCCCCTCCCCCATTCCTCCTCCATCCCTTCCATACCCTCCACATGCCCCCTCCATCCCCTCTCTTCATCTCCTCCTGTCTCCTTCATTGCTAGTGACTCTCCATGTGCTTTGTTGCAAAGTAATTCAGACCCTCCTGAAGCTGACCTCCTTTCTGGCATTTCTTCCCAGTATAACTGGATGAATTTCTTAGGTCATGCCTAGGAAGTTGCAATATTAATTTTTCTGTTAGAAGAAGAGAAGATGGTAGAAGCACAGAGATATAAAGGGTAATTAATAGCAGGAAAAATTAAAGGAATCAATGGTAACTCAGGAGAAGAAAGGAAGATGCCTTGAAGGGAATCTAGAAGGCCTGACACTCCATGCTTGCCTCCCCTTCCTTCCTCCCTCTTTACCCTGGCTCAGTAATGGTGCTGGAGAGATGGTCCAGTGCTTAAGAGCACTGGCAGCTCTTATAGAGGAACCGGATTTGATTCCCAGTACCCATGTGGCAGTTCACAACAATCTGTAATTCCAATTCCAAGGGATCCAACACTCCTTTATGGCTTCCAAGGGTTATGCATGCACACAGTACATAAACATATATGCAGAGAAAATACTCATACACAAAATAAATAAACATTGATTTTCCCTCTATTGTCTTGATTTCATGTTCTGCTTTGCCTTTAAACAATCTCTGATTTCCTTATTCATTATACTTTTCATATGTCTAATGTTTGTCTTATAGCAGAGCTATGTAAGATTCGAGAACATTTTGAAGAAAACAATCCATAATTATATAACTCTGTAAGAACTATTTTGACTTTCTGGTGTTCTCATGCAGACTCTGTGTGAGTGTGCACATATTTGTAGAGCTAGAATTCTAGGACACAAATGGACTGGCTGTTTTCCTTGGTGTTGTTTCTTCAGTGTACTTTCTGTATTGTTTGACAGTTCCACATACCATTCATTGACACTTTAATGGCTGCATACCCACCATGTTGATGTGATTTATCATTCTCCAGTTGGGATGTTTGATCGTTTGATGTATTTTCTGCTTATTGTTCATAACAGATAGAAATGTTTCATGCACTACTAACTCTCTCTAAAAGCTTCGACATTTGCCAATTTTCATGTTAAATATAGTGTAACCAGAGAGTAAGACCTTGATTGAACATAGGTACATGTGGATGCCTACTATACATAAATCCCTCCTGTTACATGACAACCTTTCTAACAGTTAGAATATGCAGTATGTACCCTCACTCTGATTTGGAAAGCTGAATTGCCATAATGTTAATGACTATTATCTGGTATAATTAAATTCATTTCAGAATGAGAAACTGTAAACATAGAATAGGCTTTTGGTATACACTAGGCATATTAATAGATTAGAAACAGAATTGGATTTCTCTATCTCAGCCCTTGTATTGGACCTTCTTGATTTCTAGTTCTGAAAAACAAAAAGTCACATTGCCAATTCAAAAGCTATAATTTGAAATTTTAAAATGAATATTACTTGTAATTAAGAATATAAATATTAAACTATATATATATTCATAACATGGGATAGATAGATATGTACATATAAGTATATATTGACCAGGTCTAAGTAATACAATCAATTTCTTTTAAGTTTTGTAAACATAACTACATGGAATTATGGTGGATTAATTTTATGTGTTTGAACTGAATTGCTAATTTTGCACAAACACAATTTAGTTATAACTAGTACCTAGTTTTACACAACAAAAAAGACTGTCAAGCATGAATGATCTCATATAAACTACATCTTTCTATGCATTGGGAACTTCATTAGGAATGTACCAGGCAGAAAACCATGTATTTAACACTAAGTCCTAAAGATTCATTTATTTTCCAGTCACTTCAGTTCCCCCTGTAGATAACCCAAGTAAAACCACAAAAAATACATCAGGGGCCCATAGACTCAAGAACTTTCAGACACATGTAAGCAATTTTATTTTTTATATATTTATTAAGTTAAAGGCAATCTTATTTTACACACAAATCCCAGTTCCCTCCTCCTCCTCCCATCCTCCTATCCCCCCACCACCATTTTCCCTTCTCACCCTCAGAGAGGATGAAGCCTCCCATTGGGGATCCTTAAAGTCTATCACATCATACAGGTGTCTCTCATGAACTGTGCATGTTTACATCTAGAACTATTTAATGTGGACTGTTCAGATGGCAGAGTGGGTGAAGGTGCTTGGTGCCAAGCCTGACAACCTGGGCTTGATTTCTAGAATGCACATGATGGAAGAAGACTGACTTGAAATTGCTGTTATCTGACCTCCACATTTGGACTGTGATGGGATATGCCATTCTGTAAATATGTTTCTCTTATTGGTTACTGAACTGTTGGCCAATAGGAAAGCAAGATAGGCGGGACTAGGAAACAAGGAGGATTCAGGGAGAGGTAGAAGGAGATTTAAGATGTAGGGATTTAAGAGAGCAGCAATCCCAGACCCACTCTCCAGTAAGCCAAGACCATGTGGAAACACTTATTTTAATAGAAATGGGTTAATATTTAAGACAGAGATAGCCAATAAGAAATGCTAATAACAAGCCAACGGCTTTGTATCTAGTACAGCCTCTCTGTGTGTTATTTGGGGCTGATGAGGTAAGAGGACTGTGGTGCACAGGCGCCCACACAATACATACACACAACACACATAAAAATTTAATAGCGGAAATTAAAATAAAATACCTTAATATTCAAGATACTGAAAACAAACATTTTGGAGGTACAGATCCACTACACAGACTGTGGGTATGCAACCTTTGAAAGACACATTAAGTAATACAATAAAGATAGCTAGTGTCATAAAAAAAATATCAAATGTCAACTGTGATGGCAAGGAAGATTGTGAAGAGAAGCAGGAACTAAATTAAATTTAGCAGGAGGCTGGGATCCCTGGGAAGCCTACATGTGTGCTAAAAATGCACATAGGGTTGTCATCCGAGGAAATGAAGTAGAAGAAACAGAGTCAGCCAGAGGGAGAAGTTCACCTGTAGAAACCTCAACCAACCTTCAGAACACTCTGAAGCAAAGATGTCCTTCAAAAGCCAAAGAAAGGTGGAACAGAGAGGACACAAATGGAGAAGAGAGAGAAAGAGATCAGCAACATATCTTAGAGTCAATCAGTTGTTGAATTCAAGCCACCTCATGAAGAGGAATGATCTCTTAGGTGGGCTAATGTCTAAATCTGGAGCAGAGAACACACTTTATGGTACCTGTGTCCAAGTTTTCATTCCTGAAAGCAGGTCTGAACGATGAATCACAACTTCTATAAATTCCATGGAAAAAGAAAAAAAATGTTATTTATTATAATAATAGTTTCTAGTATTTGTGATTCTCATGGAGAAGGGAAATTTTCTATTATTGCTTGAGAACTCACTCTTGTATATATACTGTTTTGATCGAGTCCACTGGCTGTTTCCTCTCCCCCTGATGATTCTCTTATCCTTGCACCAGCACTTTCCATCCCCAACTTCATGATTATGTTTTAAACCCACTAGGGCCGCCTCTATGCTCATGGGTATAGACATTGTACTGGAACATGGACAGCTTCTCAGGAGACATACCCATGAAGAAAACTGACTATGCCTCCCCCAGAAGCCATCAGTTGCCATCAGCAGCTGTTCAGCTAGAGATGGGACTCCTTTTCTTGATGAAATACTCTGGCAAAAGTAACTCCAGCTCAATGAAACAAATAGGAGCTTTTTCTGTGTATTTTTAGATAACTTTTTATTATGATTTTAGATATGCAGAAAGTATCAAAGATAGTACAAAGGATTTCTCATATAGCATACTTCCCCTATTGTTATAGCAAATATACTGTAAAAAAAAAAAAAAAAAAAAAAAACAATCTTTCCTGTCTCACAAAACAACAACATAGAGCAAAGATTCACCAGCCTATAATACACACCGCCAGAGAAACTATGATAGAAGGACAGACCTAAGTCATTCATACAAGGTCCCTCACAGAAGGGAAAAGAAACAAGAGCTCCTGAGCATATTGGGAGTGAAGGGGTGGCAGTGAGTGGAGAAGGAGCTAGGGAAAATGGGAGGGGAAGAAAGAAGAACATATGGGACCAGGAAGATTAAGTTGGGGGACGAATAGACCGGAGTGGAAAAAAAAGATACACCTAATAGAGGGAGACATTATAGATTTGAAGAGAAAACTGACTCTAGAAAAATGTCCAGAGACCTACAAGGATGACCCCCAACTAACAATTTGAGCAACAGTGGAAAGGCTACCTTAAATACCCTTCCCTGATAAAGAGATTGATGACTAACTTATCCACCATCATAGAGCCCTCATCTAGTAGCTGATGGAAACAGAAGCAGACACCCACAGCTAAACACTGAGCTGAACTCCATGAATCCAGTTGCAGAGAGGGAGGAATGATAAGAAAATGGGTCAAGACCAGACTACAGAAACCCACAGAGACAGCTGACCTGAACAAGGGGGAGCTCGTGAACCCCCAGACTGATAACTGGGAAACCAGCATTATATCAACTCAGACCCCCTGAATGTGGGTCTCAGTTAGGCCTGGGCAATCTAAGGGACCTGTGACAGTGGAATCTGGATTATACCTGATGCACAAAAGGACTTTGGGAGCACATTCCCCATGGAGGGATACTCCCTTAGCCTAGAGTCAGGAGGGAGGGCCTAATCCCAAGTCCAAATGACTTGAAAGATACTGTTGATCGACCCTGGAAGGCCTCACCCTCCCTGTGGAGTAGGGGTGGGGGAAATGGGGTGGGGTGGGGTTGAGGGACATGGGAAGGAGGGAAGGAGAACTGGGATCAACATGTAAAATAAGAAAAAAATAATAAAATTAAAAAAGAAAGAAAACAACAACAAAAAACTCCCAAGACAATCTTTTTTAAAATTTTACATATCAATGCCAGTTTCCACTCCCTCTCCTCCTCCTGATCCCCCCATTCTACCCCTCATCCACTCTTCAGAAAGGGTGAGGCTTCCCATGAGGAGTCAGCAAAGTCTATCACATTTCCTTGAGGTAGTACTGAGGTCCTCCCCTAATATATGTCTCTGTGTGCTTATTTGGAACTGAAGGGGCCACAGGACCTGGTGGGACAAGAAACCACCAGCAACAAAGTTATCCCTCCATAGGAAATAGGGTCCAAAATCCAGTCCATGCACTAGGGATAAATCCTGGTCTCACTGACAATGGCCCCATAACTGTTCAATCCACACAACTGTTGCCCACATGACAGGGGAGAAACCAGCACAGGACACACCCAGATTCTCTGAATGTGGTGTCAGTTAGGAGGACTAGGCAGTCAATGGGGCCTCTGGTAATGGATCAGTATTTATCCTTAGTATAAAAATGGGCTTTGGGAGCCCACTTCACATAGAGGAATACTCTCTCAGCCTAGACACATGGGGGAGGGCCTGGACCCTGTTCCAAATGATATGACAGACTTTGAGGACTCCCCATGGAAGGCCTCACCCTCCCTGGGGAGCAGAAAGTGGATAGAATGGGCATTGGTGAGGAGAACAGGGGAGGACTGGCAGGTGAGGGAAACTGGGATTGACATGTAAAACAAGCTTATTTCAAATTTAAATAAAAAAAATTTAAAAAGATTATTATTAGTTCTTCAAGTGTTTCATACATATTTTCATGATATTTACCCTTCAACTCTTTTGCTCACCCAACTTTTATATTCTATTTTTCAAATCAAAATCAATTTTTAATGGTCAAATATTCTTGGGTATATGGCTTTCTGGTAGAGCATGATATGTTTACCAAGGGCCATCATCTGAGAGAAATCTTTCTCTCCCTCCTCGACGCTAATAATTACTACCAACAGCAATCAGATGTGGAATTTTGTAGCTAGTTGTTTTCTGCCAGCCCGCCTTCCACTGGTCTGGTCCTGCCACCACGCCACCCCCCAATAACATGCTGAGATTCTGTATTTGATATAAATACTGTTGGCCAGTTCCTAATTCCTTATAAGCTAGCTCTGTCTTAATTATTAACCCATTTCTACTTATCTAAGTCTTTCCACATGGTTGTCTTATTGGAGAGCAGCAGGCCTGTGTCTGCTCTCTTTCACTTCTCCATTTTGACTCCTCCTAACTACTTCCTCTTTCCTCCTTGTCTCCTAGCCCTGCCTATCTTGCTTTTCCATTGGCCACAGTGCTTTATTCATTAACCAGTATGAGAAACATATTTACAGAATGCCATCTCCCATCAGAATTTTATTCCTATCTTATTTTTCCCTAATGGGTTTAGTCTTGCTTGGGCTTGTACAAGTCTTGTGCGTGTTATGGCAACCTCTGTGAGTTCAAATGTAAACGTTTTTTGTTTTGTTTTTGTTTCAGCTTGTTTTTTTTTTTTTTTTTATGACACTACTCCAATTCAGGAGATTCCCATTCTAATAGCCTAATCATCTCCCAAAGTCTCTACCTACATCACATCACTACCACAGGAATCAGAATCGCAACCTACAGACTTCAGAGAGACACATATATTCACACTGTAACCGTGTTAACGAATAACCTCTCTTTAGTTAATGAAAACATTACAAACATGTTATACCATGGAAATGCTGAGTTATGCTAGCTTATATTGATCCCAAAGGCCATATTGATAAACTTTTCTACATTTTGGAGAAGGGGTCACAACTGAAAAGTTATAGACTTCTGAACTTTTTTTCCCAAAATTAAGTAATAGTTCAACTGCCTAATTACAGTCAGTTGGGCTGTCTTCATACTCATCCTGATTTATGCAGCTTCAAATTAACTCTGAAGCATGTCCCATAGATTACTGTAATGAAATACATAGGGTAATGGATTCTTCTTTTTTGCATACTTATCACTCCATTAGTTTTTGAAAATATTGTTCACTTCTTTCTCATTGATTAAAATAATGCCTGCTATTAAGCATATTTTGATAAAATTACAATGTGTATTTTTGTAATTAGTAATAGTAATATTTAGTACACACACTTTTTTTTCAGACTGACTGTATAGTCTCTCTGATACTTTCACCTAAATATTAATATTAAAACAATATTAATATTTTTAATTCCAAGAGTCCTGGAACAGTAGAAAGCAAGCATATTGAAGTCAATATACCCTCCTTGCAGACACTTTCTATGTATTTTATTTTCAAGTCTGTAAAATAGTATTATATTACTGATTTCTGAACATTTTGGGGGCTGGAGAGAAGGATTGGTGTTTAAGAACATCAATGGTCTCAAAGACTGAGATTTGACCCCAGCGCCCACACTGGGTAGCTTTCAACGTACAGGTTGACTTCAAAACATTCTGTGTCCTCCTGTCACCTTTGCAGATACTGCCCACATGTGCATACATACACAGACACAAACACATGCACATAAATAGCATAAAATTTTAATAACTTAAATCTTAGGTATAGATAGTTTGTGTGTTAGAAGGAAGATAACATCCCAGAGAACGCTGAGTTGATCAGCCGTATAATCTAAGTTTAATGCTAGAACACTTGAGTCATAAAAGCCATGTTTTTGTTGTGGTTGTTGTTGTTTTTTTTTATCAGATCCAATTTCTATAAAGCCACAAGAACTTCCTGAGTAGAGATCATAAATGATTATGGCCATAACTTTTTGACATCCCTTTATCTCTGGAGAACATTAAAGACTTTTCTTCCTCTTATAAATGAATATAGACCATGAAAGTCCATAAATGAAGAATCTATAAACCTAAACCACAGCACATGTAGCAGTTAGCTTTAACTGATAGCTTGACACAGCCTAGGGTCAACTGAGAAGACAATCTTCTAAAGTGAGGAATTACCCATATCCAGTTTGCCTATGTGCATGTCTGCGGGGGATTGTCCAGAGTGTTGAGTGATAAAAAAGAACCCTGCAGACTGTGAGTAACAACTTTCCTTAAACAGGTGGTCCTTGGATCTATAAGAAAGCTAGCTAAGCATAAGCTGTGATCAAGCCAGTTGGCAAGCGGGATCCTTCGTGATACCCACTATACTTCCTTAGCTGTGAAGTGTGTTCTTCGGTCAAAAGTGATGCTCTGAGGATTAGCAAGCAGGCCAGCTTTCAAGCTCCTTCCTTGGATTTTGTTAGTGAGGGTTTGTGACCAAGAAGCCTAGAAGTCCTTTTCTCTTCTAAGTTGATTTGGTCAGAATATTTTATCAAAGGAACAGACTGGAAACTTGAACTAGATATTCAACATCTTGAAAATTGAAATTTAATCTGTGCCAGGTCCCCAAATAATAGTATATATATAGCATCTGTAATCTATCTTAATTATCCACTCATTTTGTATTCACCAATCACTTTCCTTGTTAAAATTTTACCCTCAAATAAATACTTGATCATTTTTCTTCATATTTACCAATATTCATATAGACAGAATGGTAAAAAAAAATTTTTTTTTGAGTTGGCAACCTACCTATTCTGAAGTGAGATGCAGAAAGGCGAGTAAGGCTGTGGTTTTGCTTCATTTCCCCAACCACAAAGCTGTCTCTACACATTCTAGGAAGTGTTTCTTAATTTTCTTTTAGCTTCTATTGGTGATTTTTATGTTGAAAGTGGCCCCTGAAAATACCTAATGATAACTAAGGACAAGAAACATTTGATGTGTTTTACAAGGAAAATGCATGTGTTAAAAAAGCTTCATTCAAGCATGAGTAATAGGGCTGCCTGTGAGCTTAATTTTAGTGAATCAACAATATAAAATAAGGTGTCTAAGCAGGAACTCCAATTAAGCAGGGTTATTTAATGGTTGGATACAATGGTGTGCATGAGCGGCTCTGGGGAATCTCATTATTTGTCTACTACTGGACAGTGATTCTGTGCTGTTGTAATCTAACTACCGGGACAGTGGAAAGCTAATGGCAGCTTGCATTTGGCTTCCAGCAAAACCTGAGATTTCTAGGTTGTCTGGTAGTGGGTAAGAAAACATCATATATGAAATCACTACCACAGTAGTTCCTGAGGGTTTTGATTCAGGAAAATACCTCTTTGTGACATTAGCTGCCAAAAACTGTAAGTCACTTTTTTATTCATTGATTAGTCTCCAAGTGATGGCAGCCACCATTGCCTTACCCTGCCTTACTCTACTCCAAATGATCAGATTCAAGATGAGAGGCTACTGGCTGAACTGAAGCATATCTGTGTTGTTCTTTGAGCTAATCTAAGAAAACTTGAGTTTGGAAAATGAATATCTGCTATATTTACTTAATTCTATAAAAAACATTGCTCTAGGTCATGAAAGGCTATTTGACTCACAGTTCCAGGCTATGGTCCATTGTGGCAGGGGAGTTTGAAGCAGCTACTTCTATCGTGTCCTCATTCAGAAGAAAAAAAAAAAAAAAACAGGCAAATTCATGCACTCTGTAGCTCTGCTCCATTTCCCATGAAGTTCAAAATATAGTCAAGGGCTGATCCCACCTTCTGTATGGGACTTTATAAGTTCAATTAATACATGAGGTTCATTTCCATGGTCATTCTAGACTGTGTCCAGTTGACAATTAAAACTAATGACATACATCCTATGGAACCCCATGCCTAGTTCCTGTATCTTCCATTCTTACTTTTTATTTATTTATTTTTTTTTAAATTAGAAACAATCTCATTTTATATATTAATCCCAGTTCTCTTTCCCCTTCCCCATCCTTCCATGCCCCGCACTGACCCTCATCCCATCTTTCTTCTGCTCCAGAGAAAGGGTGAGGCCTTCCATGGGGGATCATCAAAGTCTGTCATATCATTTGGGGCAAGGCCTAAGCTCTCCCCTGTGTGTCTATGCTGAGAGAGTCTCCCTCTATGTGGAATAGGCTCCCAATGTCCATTCATACACTAGGGATAAATGCTATTCCACTACCAGAGGCCCCTACTGACACCCATGTTCAGGAGGCCTGGTTCTGTCCTATGCTTGTTTTCGAGCTGTCAGTACGGGGTCCGTAAGCTCCCCCTTGTTCAGGTCAGCTATTTCTGTGTGTATCCCCAGCCTGTTCTTAACCCCTTTGCTTATCACTACTCTTTCTATACAAGGAATTCATCTCAGTGCTTAGCTGTGGGTCTCTGCTTCTGCTTCCATAAGATGAAGGATCTAGGATGGCATATAAGGTAGCCATCAGTCTCATTATTGGGGAAGGGTATTTAAGATAGCCTCTCTACTATTGCTTAGATTCTTAGCTGGAGTCATCCTTGTATATCTCTCGACTTTTTAATGCTAGAAAAGTAAATTGATACCTCTTAATGAAGGAATGCTGCACCTTCAGAAGTGACTAAGGCTGACCCCTTTTCCTACACGGAAGCCAGTTTCTTTGCTGAACACAAATTATGCTACTCACTGTCAGTCTTCTATCTAGTTGCATCGTTGCATATATTTAAAAAAGAAAAACAATAGCTATTTCCAAGAGGCTTTTTTAAATTTTATTTTTGGCTTAATTTATTGTAAGTGTGAGTGTGAGTGTGTGTGTGTGTGTGTGTGTGTGTGTGACAGCAAGGATGATTTGTGAAAGTCAAATTCTCTCCTTCCACCATATCAGAGCAGAAGTTTAAACTTGTGATTTCAGGCTCTGGGGCAAGCACATTACTCACTGTACCGTCCATCTTGCTGACCCTCAAAGAATTGTTTCAAAAGCTGAATAAATAATCTGTATAAGGTGTTCAATACATCTTACATATGGCGGATTCTTAAGAAGGAACACACTGTTATAAATAGCTGCAGTGTGCTTACCGTTCTGAATGTTTGCAAGACACAGACTAAGTACTCAAGGGCATAGATGTTCGATTATCCAGGAGCTTTCTTCTGCATCCTGGCTTCACATTGGGCTGAGCCGCTTTCTGCCAGCCCAAAGAGAAGGCAGAAAAGAGCATTTTGTAAAGTTAAAAGCAGCTGGCACAAGTAGGCAGAAAGCTAAAGCTCCCCTCAACCCCACAAGTACCTGTTTTCTGATCTACTGCCCAGAATGTCTTTTTCAGCTTCCCTTACCCCATCCAGGCTGGAGCAGTAATAAAGTAAGATTTGAAAGCATGGCTGTGAAGCAGCAAAGCTCCCAGTATGGTGGAATTTAATAATGTAACAATTCCTTTTTGAATAGGAAATAACTCTTAAAAGATTTCTTTTTATGTAGCACCAGGCTCTGGGCGAGATCCTCTTTCCGTCTCCTGATTTTGTACCTCCCTTCTTCTCACCTGCTCCCTGGGCTTAGACTGTTGGTGCTCTCACAACATGGCTGAGAAAGCACCAATCTCCATTTCCTCACAGAAAGTGAAAATGGCCAACAGAGCTGAAGAGCACGGATAATAAATACAATAGTGATTAGCAATGATAATGAGCTTCACCTATTTAATTGGTCTTTGTCTGCATTTAAGTCCATTTAATTCATTAGTCAGACACTTCGCTGGCACCAGTGTCCCTGTTTAACTCTACTAGGAAACAGACTACATTGTTATTCAATTTACAGATGGTATGCTAGTGACCTTTCTCAATGCTGCAACAAACAACCTCACAGAAAGCAACTTAAGGAAGGCCCAGCTTGCTGCTGAAGGGGATACAGTGCATTATGGGAAGGAACATGTGGTGGCCAGCCACATGGCATCCACATAGATAAATGGTTCACTTTATCCCTTTTTCAGCCCAGGAACATATCTCATGGATTGGTACTAACCATAATTAGGGTCATTATGCCCACATGAGGGATTTGATTCAGAAGTGTTCCATACATATATGAACATGTATTTAACTCGCAGAAATACTGTTGGGGGCGGGG
Source organism: Cricetiscus sungorus (assembly GCA_030556225.1). Classification (NCBI taxonomy): domain Eukaryota; kingdom Metazoa; phylum Chordata; class Mammalia; order Rodentia; family Cricetidae; genus Cricetiscus; species Cricetiscus sungorus. Next base: position 6,226,902 of record JANBXA010000202.1, on the reverse strand, counting down.
GAGCCTTTAGGAGGTGGAGCTCTGCTGCAGGCAGAAGGCAGCCTTTGAGGGTTCATAGCCTCACCCTACCATCAGCTCACTCTGTGTTTCAGGCTTGAAGTTGATGATGTGATCTCTCAGCTTCCTACTCCTGCCACCTGCTCTATGCCTCCCCTCCATCACAGACTCTTTCTCTGGGATGATAACTCAAAATAAACTCTTTTATAAGTAGCTTTTGGTAATTGTATTTAATCACAGCATCAGAAAATTAACTAATATGGCACTCCAATTAATCTAATCTAGAAAAATGCCTCACACATATATCCAAAGGTTTAGTTCCATGATGATTCTAAATCCCATCAAGACAAAAGGACTTTGGGAGCATATTCCCCATGGAGGGATACTTCATTAACCTAGAAGCAGGAGGGAGGGCCTAGTCCCTACTTCAAATGACTTGACAGATTATGTTGATCCCTCCTGGAAGGCATCACCCTCCCTGTGGAGTATGAGGAGGGATGAGACGGGAGGGGGGTTGGGGGGCATGGGAGGGAGGGAGAAGGAACTTGAATCAATATGTAAAATATGAAAAAATAACAAATATGTATATAAAGATTAACTATGTCATCTAAAGACACTAAGACTGTGGTTTAACAACTTGCTTACAGCTGGTAAAATGAAGCAAAACGGTGAAGCAAAACTCAGTGTCACAAGATGAGATGTTCTTTTGCTACTCCTTTTGAACAAGCAAAAAGAGCCTCAAATACTCACTGGCTGCAGAAAATGTGAGCATAGTGTGAGGCATATTTCTAATTCCCTGCACAAAGAGTCAGTTAGATGCATGTATTATGAACAAGTGGGTCAAAGCCTATGCAGATGCGATATTTCGCTAAGACTATGGGCATTGCAATCTCCATAGTCTACAGCTCTGATGTAAAAGAGGAGTCTTGTCACAAGGTGTCAGAGCACAAAACTTGGTTTCACTCACAGTGTTTGGCAAGGGCAAATCGTCATGTTAGCCATAACCACGGTTATGGTTAGCCATAACCAGGCATTCACTCTTTATAAACTTGTAGCATTTTTGACATTCCCTTGTTGAATCATTTCATCTTGTATTGAATTAATAAATAAAGTGAGACAGGCTCATTGGTCATCTGTGAGAGCAACCTGTTAGCCTAGGTCTCAAAAAGGAACAACTTTAAAAGAAATTTATGTGTGGGGAAGAAATCTAGATCTGAGAGATATCAAAGTTCCATGCAATTAGCCTAATTTGTCTTCCTACCAACGCCTCGGTCTAGAAATGAGCTGGCATTGAGACATACACTATGTCAAAGGAGACTGCCTGAAACTTACCCAGCATCGAGTCACAGTTCTATTGCTATGAAGGAACATCAAGGCCAGGACAACTTTGTGAAAGAACGCATTGAACTGGGTGCTTGTTCACAGTTCCGAGCTTTAGTTCATCATGATCTTTGTGAGGCCCGTGGCAGCCTGTGAGATGCTGGAGCAGTGGCTGGTAGCTACAACCCCATCCACAGTCAGAGAGAAAGGAACACTAGGCCTAGTGGCACACTCTCCCCAACAAGGCCGCATTTCCTAATCCTTTTAATCCTATCAAAGAGTTCTACTCTCTGGTGACCATGCATTCGAGTATATGAAAATACGAGCCAGAGGGGGCCATTTTTGTTCCAACTACCACTGCCTGTGTGTACCTTTCTATTATATTTCAGGCATCTGATTTCATTTTTTTTTTCCTTTTCTTAAACTCAAAAATATTTCTTTGTGCTCAGAAGAAAAGTGGACACAGGGAGTTGGCTCAGTGAGCAAGACAGCTTGTTCTACAAGCACAATGACTTGAATTTGATTCATCAGCACCTAATGTTGAAAGCCAAGAGAGCTGTGAATGCCTGTAACACTGGCATTAGGAGTCAGACACTGACAAATACAAAAGAGGAACATCGGGGGTAACTGAGGGACCCTGACTCAAGAGTACAAAGTGGAAAATGGTAGAAGTTACTGGATACCTGACTTTGGTGCCTGTGTGCGTGCATTCTTAAAGGTGTACATAACCACACATTCACAAGTATACAACACAAACACACACACATACATACACACACATACACACACACCAATAAACACCAAATCCTTTTGATACATCATCCCCAATTTCACTATATCCCTTCATTTACTTTTTTTTTTTTTCAGATAAGGAGACAGAAGCATAAAATAGGATTTTAATAGACCAAGCTACACAAGTCACTCATATGTAGAGGGCCTAGGTCGGTCCCATGCAGGCTCCCTGGCTGTTGGTTCAGAGTCTGTGAGCTCCTACAAGCTTGTAGGTTTCTGTGGGTTACCTTGGGATGACCTTGACCACCCCCCAACTTACACAATCCTTCCTCTCTCCCTCAGGATTCCCTGAGCTCAGCCAAGCACTTGGCTGTGGATCTCTCCATTTTTTTTTTTTTTCAATCAGTTGCAGGGCGAAGGCTCTCTGATGACAATTAGGGTAGTCACCAGTCTGATAGAGGAGAAGACCTGTTCAGGCACCCTGTCCATTATTGATAGTATTAGCTAGGGTCATTCTTGGGGATTCCTGGGAGTTTCCCTGGCACCAGCTTTCTCCCTGACCCTGAAATAACTCCACCCCCCAATCTAGACATCTCTTTCATTACTTTTCCCCTCCACCCTACCCAGAATCAGCACAATGAGATTCCCTCATGTTCCCATCCCTGTACTCTACTCCAAGTTATCCAATATTTCTCCTCTATTAGCCCTCCTGTGGAATTCATGTGTTCCTTTGTGGGTACACCTTATTAGCCTCTCCAGTGCTGTAGAGTATAGCATGGTTATCCTTTACTTCACAGCTTATATCCACTTTATGAGTGAGTACATACCAAGCCTGTCTTTCTGGGTCTGGGTTACCTCATTCAGAATGTTTTGTTTGTTTGTTTTTCTAATTCCATTAATTTGTCATCAAATTTAATGATGTCATTGATTTTTTTTTCAATCTTAGTATACTCCACTGTTTAAATATGCCACATTTTCTTTTCTTTATCCATTCTTCCACTGAGGAGCATCTAGGTTATTTCCATATTCTGGCTATTATGAACATAGTTCAGCAAGTGTCTTTGTGGTATGGTTGAGCAACCTTTGGGTGTATGTCCAAAATTTGGATACTGGGTCTTGAGTTACCCCCACCTATGAATGTAGATTCTATGAATATGTCTTTACTTGGGATCTTTACAAACATGGCAGTACTTTACAACTTTCATTATATGTCACATGGGTATGTTACTTAGAAATTTTAGTCTCTCTCTGGTGTGTGTCCATGTGACTGTGTATATGTGCTTATACACATGTGTTGGCATACATGGGGATGTCAGATGATAAACATGTGGATGTTCCTGAACCCCATTCCACCTTGTTTGTTTAAACAGGATTTTTGACAGACATGAAGCTCATCCCATAGACATGCTTATCTTACCTTGAATAGCATCACAAGCTCTCATCCCCATTTCTATATTTTTATGGGCACAAATGTAGGTCCTTGTACATAAACAATAAGCACCGTACCGACTAAAATATTGGCTGAGTCCTAGAAATATTTACATTCAAGTGTAAGCTCTGTAATTGTGATTGAGGAGGAAATAGAGACATGTTTTCCAGACCAGTTGCACCATAGTAACACTGATTCAGAGAGATAAGGTCCTCTTGATTTCTTCTGTGACAAGTGTGATTGAATGGATGGATGTTAGGTGTGGTGGGAATAACATTAAAGCATATAGATGGGCAGTGACAAGACGTCCCTAAGATGTGATGTGGAACTGAGATGGATTTTTCCTACAGATTCAAACATAATCCAAGTTACATGGTCATAATGGGCGGGTGACAATGGAATAACTTTCATGAAGGAGCAAGTTCTTTTAAACAAGTTCTGCTTATAGCCCCTGCCCCAGAATAGTAACAAGATAGAGCCTGAGAGTTGTACTCACTTATAAAGAGAGATGAATCAAACACCAAATAAGGGATCTTTCTTTGGGGGGGTTATTGTTTTTTTTATTTTACATATTGATGCCAGTTTCCTCTCCCTCCCATCCTTCCATGTCCCTTCCCGATGGCCCTCCCTTCCCATTCCCCACCCACTTCCCAGGGAGGGTGAGGCCTTCCAGGAGGGATCATCAAAACCTGTCAAGTCATTTGGGGTAAGGCCTAGGCTCTCTCTCCTGCCTCTAAGCTAAGGGAGTATCCCTCCATGGGGAATGTGCTCCCAAAGTCCTTTCGTGCACCAGGGATCCATCCTGGTTCCACTGCTAGAGGTCCCTTAGACTGTCCAGGCCTTCTAACTGAGATCCACCTTCAGGGGATCTGGAGCTGTCCCATGCTGGTTTCCCAGCTATCAGTCTGGGGTCCATGAGCTCCCCCTTGTTCAGGTCAGCTGTCTGTGGGTTTCTGCACCTTGGTTTTGACCCCTTTGCTCATCACTCCTCCCTCTCTGCAACTGGATTCAAAGAGTTCAGCTCAGTGTTTAACCGTGGGTGTCAGCTTCTAGGTGAGGGCTCTATGATCGCGTATAAGTTAGTTATCAATCTCATTATCAGGGAAAGACATTTAAGGTAGCCTTTCCACTGTTGCTCACATTGTTAGTTGGGGTCATCCTTGTAGGTTTCTGGACTTTTTTCTAGTGTCAGTTTTCTCTTCAAACCTATAATGGCTCCTTCTATTATGGTATCTCTTTTCTTGATCTTGTCTATTCCTCCCGTGACTCAATCTTCCTGGTCCCTCATGTTCTCCTCTCTCCCCTTCTCCCCTTCTCTTTCTCCTAACTTCCTCTCTACTCACTGTTGCCACCCCCTATTCCCAGTATGCTCAAGAGATCTTGTCCCTTTCCTTTTCTGTATGGGACCTTGTATGTCTCTTTTAGGCTCCTCCTTGTGTCCTAGCTTCTCTGGCAGTGTGTATTGTAGGCTGGTGTTCTTTGCTCTATGTCTAAAATCCATACATGAGGGAGTACATACCATGTTCATCTTTTTGTGACTGGGTTACCTCACTCAGAATGGTATAAGAGTTCTTACAACAATGCTCAAAGATACCTGTTCTATTCACCTAATAGTATTCTCCTTTATGATAGGAAACAAAAAAAAAAACTGAATGTAGAGATTCTTAGCTCCTGTCGTGTGATTACAATATTGATGGTTCAGTCATGGACCCTACTTATGCTGAAAGCACCATGCTCTAGGTGAGACATTATTTTCCTGCTACTGGAATTTCTAACATTAGGTATTTATCAAACAAATAGAAAAGAAAAAGAAAGAAAGAAGCTACAATTTTTTCTTGTGTTCACTGAGACATGTAGAAAATACATTCATTTAAAATGATTATTCAAAACCTTCTTCCCTGATATGTACAGTGGTACAGTGATATGGGGAAGGATAAGGATTCTTCCTGGACCTATGGGGACTGTAAATCAATCAGGGACTTCTTATCCCATGGGTGATGATCCAAATGGTACCAGACCACAACTAATAGATGTAAGAGATTCAGCAATATTCTAGAGGAGGAAATTGAAACCCAGACATGTCAGACATATGTTTTTTAAGAGACAAGATTGATGTATATTGAACAAGAAAGAGATTGGTGAATATAATTTTTAGACAAACTCCAAGGTTTTACATTTGCATGGTGGTGTTATGTTAAGTCTTTCTTCCTCCAATAGCAAAACAGAAAATGGAGACTGCAAGATGAATTTGCTGTTATTGAAATCTCATCAAGACCAAAAGTTGCAATCAAACCTTCCTGTGTGGAGATCAGCTCACGGATCTGAGCCATCCCTGTCTCACACCTCCAGGAGACAAAGCACTTCCCTGTCATATTTCCTTATAAGAATATTTCAATATTTTGAACTTATAACAAAATAATCATTTAATTAACTCTACATATATGAAGCAGAATTAGAGAAATACTTGGGTCTTTGAAATACACATTTAAAAGTTGAGTATGCCTAGCTATTTGAAGAAGAAATGATTTGCAGTCACAGGATCTAGTTAAGGTCTCCATTTCCCTGAACAACTGTCCCATATGTGATACCAAACAGCATTGAAATCAGAAATATTACTCCTAATTACACAACTATTTCTGGTTATCCATTATGAATTGTTATTTCATGGATTATTAATATAAAATTATCATGTTATAAAATAATTTCCAATTTTTTCATGTTAGAAAAATGATTAGGAGACACTGCTGCATAGAAGCATAAGATAGCATATTCGTGCATAGCTTGTTACTGAATGGACCATTAGGGAAGGAAAGACCACTAATAGGAGACCAGGAAATGAAGCCAGATGACCTTTGACCACGTACCTTGACCAGGACTTTTCTTAAAAGCATGGCTCTGATTTTCATGACCCCTATTTGCATGTCTCTTATTTTTCATGGTCTCCATTTGCATAACCCATAATTTGTGTTCCTTCTACTTGTGTGACAAAGATGCACAACTTGAAATTACACATGCAGAGGCTCACACTCCATCTGTCAGAACTGCATCAGGCAATATGAACTCTACTCCTTCACTTCTCTTTAAGTACACAATAAGAGTAGTTAATCCACATGAGGACCCCCTGTAGCCCATTGTTCTTTGTTGCATACTGATTACTGTCTAACCTGTTACCAGTGTGTAATTGCTTAGTAAAGTTTTTCTTTTCATATTATAGTGTAAAGGTTGAATGCGTTGATCACCCACTATCTCTTTCATTGTAACTGTATGGCTGGTTGCCCCAACCACTACAAAACTCACAGGTTTCACATGCTATACTCTGTCTTTATTTTTTTCCCCCATAAAATCTCTTAGTAGAAAAATTTGGAATATACTTTAAAGAAAAACACAAGTGTCCATCATAAAGCCATAGAAATATGCTACAAAGTTGTATGCATAGTGTATATGAAACTCTATGGCTAAAAGGAAGGTCCAAGCTTAATCATGTGTGGTGAATTGGCCACATCCTAGATAAACGCAGGCAATGACTAAAACTGGTTCAGGAAGTCTCTCATGTTGGTTTGAACCACCCAGAAACATGAAGAGCTAGATTACAATAAATAAATAAATAAATAAATAACGGGGAGGGGGTAAAGATGGAAATTCACAAATGTTTTTAAAAAATTATGAACATGAATCTATTTTATTCATTTAATTATAACTCATTAGTGATACAACACCAGAAAACTGTTTCATGTTATGTGAGATATCACAACTCTTTGTTTTTCATTCTTGATTTTTTCATATATATATATATATATATATATGTATTATTTTTTTCTTATTTTACATATTGATCCCAGTTCCCTCTCCCTCCCATTCCAACCCCCATGGCAGATGTCATTCTGTAAATATGTTTCTCTTACTGGACAATGAATCCAGTAACCACTGTTGGTCAATAGGAAAGCAAGATAGAGGGAACTAGGAGACAAGAAGGTTTCAGGGAGAGGTAGGAAAAGATTCAAAATGTAGGTCCCAATGAGCAGAACTCTGGTAAGATAAGACCATGTGGAAATACTTACATTGGTAGAAATGGGATAATATTTAAGACAAGACAGAGCTAGCCAATAAGAAATGCTAGTAACAGGCCAACAGCTTTATATCTAGTACAGCATGTCTGTGTGTTATTCAGGGTTGGCACAGCTGTGGGACCAGGCCTGCAGGAAAACCTGCTTATAACAAAATGGTGTCCAATATAGGGCAGAGAACTTTCACTTAAAACTTAACAAAAGCTTAAAACGGGGTTTTAGAAACAAAAAAAAATAGAGACAAGCCAGGCTTCTTGGTAGCAACATTTTTTCAGCTTGAGGTCTGTTTTGCTAGAGAAAAACAGAGACTTGTGTGGCTCCTTTAAGGGAGGTTGCCTGACTCAGAACAGAGGCAAGAAACTGAAAGGCTTTTAAAGAGAGAGACAGATACCATAAAAGGGAGCCATTATAGGTTTGAAGAGAAAACTGACTCTAGAGAAATGTTCAGAGACCTATAAAACTGACCCCAACTAACAATTTAAGCAACAGTGGAAAGGCTACCATAAATGCCCTTCCCTGATAATGAGATTGATGACTAACTTATCCACCATCATAGAGCCCTCATCCAGTAGCTGATGGAATCAGAAGCAGACACCCAGAGCTCAATGCTGAGCCAAACTAGAATCCAGATGCAGAGAGGGAGGACAAAACCAGGTTACAGAAACCCACAGAGACAGCTGACCTAAATAAGGAGGAGATAATGGGCCCCCAGACTGATAGCTGGGAGACCAGTATTGGATTGACTCAGACCCCCTGAACATGGGTCTTAGTTGGAAGGCCTGGGAAGTCTAAGGGACCTCTGACAGTGGAAGCAGGATATGTCCCTGGTGCACGAAAGGTCTTTGGGAGCACATTCCCCATGGAGGGATACTCCCTTAGCCTAGAGGGAGGAGGAAGGGCCTAGTCCCTACTCCAAATGACTTGACAGATTTTGGTGACCCCTCCTGGAAGGCATTACCCTCCCTGTGGAGTGGGGAAGGAAATGGCGTGGGAGGGGGGCATGGGATGGAGGGACAGAGAGAGAGAGAGGGAGAAAGGGAAGAAGGGAGGAAGGGAGGAACTGGGATCAATATGTAAAATAAGAAAAAAAAAAGAAGAAGCCCTGCTAACAATTCAATGGCGTGTATGAGCAGCTGGAGACAGTAGCTGGGTGTGACGGCACACACCTTTAATTCCATCACTTAGGAGGCGGAGGCAAGCAGATCTCTGTGATTTCAAACTAAACCTGATGTATGAAGTAAATTCCAGGGTAGCCAAAGCTACACAGAAAAACCCTGTGTGAATAAATAAAAAATAAAAATACAAAAACTAAAATAATAAAAAGCCACGTAAAGATAAAAAGCACAGAGAGACTTTGGATACTGTATGCTATTCTGTTATCTTTATATTATTTGATTACTGAGGAAATAACAACAACTGTTAAAAGAAATGCTGCTGGATTAAACCAATTTATATATTTTAAAAATGCTTTACCTTCAAAATTTAAGTTCAAGGACAGGTTACTGTTGAAAATGATTTCTATGTTTGTTTCCACAGAAAATGAAAAGCTGTGGATTCCTTCCAGACTAACATGGTTTGATCAACCAAGACCTCCTGAAGCAGTGTCAAAACAGCTGGGACAAGACAGCCTTACAGACCACTGCAGCCAGGATTTCTACATCTTAGGATCCCCAAGATGGCACCACCTACCAGAAGAAAGCAGTTTGTAAAGAACAATGCCCAAATTCCCAAATATTATTTGTAAATGTTTGTTTTCATTTAAATGAATGGGCTTGGTTATAAATGGTTAATAATCACAACCAATCTCTTTTTAAAGGTAAAAATGGGATTATGGTATAGATATATATATATACTTTGTTTTAAAATGATGGTATTAAAAATATATACTTTATTTTAAAATGGATCCTCTTTGTATGGTAGAGTCTCTGGTGGTATGAATTATAGGCTGGTGAGCCTTTGATCTATCTATAATATCCATATATGAGTGTGTATATACCATGTTCCTCTTTTTGTCACTGGGTTACCTCACTCAGGATGGTTTCTTCAAGCTCCATCCATTTGCCTGTGAATTTCAAGATTCCATTTTTCCCCCCATTGAGTAGTATTCCATTGTGTAAATGTGCCACATCTTCTTTATCCATTCTTCAGTTGAGGGGCAACTAGGTTGCTTTTAGGTTTTTGCTGTTACAAATAATGCTGCTATGAACATAGTTGAACAGATGTCTTTGTTTCATGGATGTGGATTATTTGGGTATATGCCCAAGAGAAATTCACAAATCAAATTTTAATGAAAGAAGATTCTGGGTGATAAATGTTGTTGATCCTGGGATCAAAATTTGAGCAACAACAATAAGGGGATAATAAAAGTCCCTCTTGCTACTTTCTCTCTTCCTTCCCCTTTTCCCTTCCCCTTTTCCTCCTTTCCTTCCTCTTATTCCTTGTTGTCATCACTATCTACATCTTATAATTCTTAGGAACAAGTTCATAGTATTTTTGAGTGTGAATGTCATTTTAGGATGACCATAAAAGTAGATAAACATGATTTCCACTTAAACTTCTAGGATATTAAATTGTCTTCATACTGCTTAGCAAGCAGCAGTATGATTTGCAGGTAATGTCCTGACCAAATTATTTTCACAGAGGGAAGCTTTTATTAAAATTTTATGAACATCTCCACTCTACTGGTTTACCAACTGCCTCTCAATTGTATTGGCACAATGTTCCATAAATTTATGCTTAAGCAGTCAGGACAACGAATCATGACTATTAATTTAAATTTCTGTAGTCTGTGGACATCACTATTGCTTTGCTAGCTCTTTATTTTATATCACACACTAATTATGTTCTGTGTACTATGCACAAGAAAAATATGTTATCTACAAACCTAAACAAACAAAAAAAAGCCACAAAAGAAAGCAAAGTTTTGGCTTTCTATTGGAGAGTGGAGCTGAGATAATGTCAAAAGATGTTTTGCCTTGTAAATTATTTATCTCCCCTTCTTTTCACTGGTCAGCAAGCACCAAATAAGTTCAATGACTTAACTTCTCACTAGACTGACAACACGGGTTCACCCTACAAAAACTAAGCATCAGGCTGTCATGTACAACACATGCTTATAAGGCTTTCCCATACCAGTTCCACCCACAAAATGAAAACATTCCTTGTGGTATAGTTTATTTAATTTAATTTAGTTTTTTATTATATATCAACCAAAATTTTCCATCCCTCATCTTCTGCACCCTCAGCTCCTTTCTACAGCCCACATTCATTCCTCAGTAAGGTTAAGACCTTCCATGGGGAGTCAGCAAAGCCTGACTTGTCAAGTTAAGGCAGGACCTAGCTCCTCCCCTCTGCATCAAGGCTGAGCAAGGAATGCCATCACAGGGAATGAGTTTTAAAAAGCCAGGTCATGAGCTAGGAACAGATCCTGCTCCCACTGCTATAGGCCCCCAAAATAGACCGAGCTACACAACTTTCATCCTCATGCAGAGGCCCCAGGTCGGTCCCAGGGAGGTTCCCTAGCTGTGGGTCTGAAGTCCATGAAATCTCAGGAGCTCAAGTCAACTCTGTCCATAGTTTTCCCTGTCATGATTTTGATTCCCTTTGCTCATGTAATCCCTCCTTCCTCTCTTCCACTGGACTTCTGGAGCTTGGTCCAGTGTCTAGCTATGGACCTAGCTGAGGATCTCTGTATCTGCTTCCATCAGTTACTGGATGAAGGTCAATTAGAGTAGTCACCAATCTGATTACAGAAGGCAAATTCAGGTACCCTCTCCACTATTGCTAGGAGGCTTAGCTGGTGTTATCCTTGTGGGTTCCTGGGAGTGTCTCTGGAACCAGGTTTCTCCCTGACCCATAATGTCTCCTCTATTAAGCTTTCCCCCCTTTCTCTATTTCTGTCTCTATCCTTCTTTCAACTTGACCATCCAGATTCCTCATGATACTATCCTCCATTCCCCTCTACCCATTCCCACCCTCAGTTTACCCAAAAGATATAATTTAATTTATTTCTATTTCCATGTATTTCTCTTCCAGTAATTCTTATTACCTAGCTTCTCTGGAACTGTGGATTGTAGTTTGGGTATCCTTTGCCTTACATATAGTATCCAATTATGAGTGGGCACATAGTATGTTTGTCTTTCTGAATCTGAGTTACCTCAATTAGTATAATTTTTTCTTGTTGCATCCATTTGCCTACACATTTCATAAAGTCATACTTGTTTACCCCTGAGTAATACTCCTTTGGGTAAATGCTCCACATTTTCTTTATCCATTCTTCAGTTGAGGGGCATTTAGGTGGTTTCCAGGCTCTGGCTATTATGAACGTAGTTGAGCAAATGTCTTTGGAGTTTTTGTATGTGTGAGAAATTGGGGACTGGGGAAATGACTCAGTAGGTAAGACGTTAAGCCTTGCAAGCTTAAAGACTGAAATTTAGATGCCCAGGACTTAGATAAAATCAGGTTAAGTGTGGCAGCTGCCTATAATCCCAGCAGTTTGGAGGCAAAGATGGGGTAACTTGAAGGAAGATGGCTACTTAAGACTAACAGAATCAGTGAGCTCTGAATCCAATTGAAAGATGCTTCCTCGGTGAATAAACTGGAGAAAAATGGAGGTAGACACCCAATGTCAACTGCAGGCCTCCACGTTAAATCACATGTGCATGAGTGCTCACTTGCAAACATACATGCCACACATACATGCAAAGAAGAAAAGTAAGAAAGAAGTTTGATTATATATGATCTCACACCCACCCACCCCCCCACACACACTTTAAAGGAAGAATGTAAAAATATAATCATAGGTGATGTAGTCACAAAGATTTTTCCATAATGTATACCCTCATCATTCCTGTGATTTTATATAATGTAATTAGTGTACAGTTTCTATTCTTGTGGTTGCTTTTCTATCCCACAGTCTGGATATGTTTTTTTTTTTTTTATGATCAGACTATGTTTAGACTTCTCTTTTCCTCCCATACACTGTATTTGTGAAAGATGTATTACTTGTTGACTGAGATAGAGGCAGGGACTGACTTACAAATGGAAGAAATTGAGATACCCACTTTTTTTCCAGGAACCAATGAAACAGCTGCCAGTGATTAGAACTGGTTGCCAGCAGGATTCTGGTATTGAGCAATCACAACTTCAAAGGATGCTTTAAGGGCCAAATTAAATTACTCAGTGAAGGCTAGCGGTGGAGCAGTATCAAAATCAAAATAGACATAGTACATTCTCTGTCATGGGCATTCTTTCTAATTTTGACACTCTGGGTCTTTAGAGATGGTGTCTTCAGACTTGATAATTGGGTTCATACCTGACTTTTACTGCCTTTGCAGTTTTGTGTCTACATTTAAAGCAAGGAAGCAACTGTTCATGATGACTAAACTTGTCAACTGCCACTGATTATAGCTCAACCAGCTAACACCACTGTCAGAGCTGACTGTTAATATTGCAGTAATGGTCATTGGGGAGGTATTCCACCTTAGACTACATTTTGTTAACATGTAGACTATCTAGAAATATCAGAAGCCTGCACAGGTAAAGGCATCAAAGAAAGAGACTAGATTTTTATAATTAATGACATCTGAAGAAATGTGGGAGATTTTTTTGTTTCCAATTTTAAGAAGTTATTTTATCATGAAGATTTTTTTTTTCACAGAGAATGAATAGAAGAAAGGAAAGGGAAATTAACAGAATCCATCTTCCAAGTGAATCTTTCCTTTGGATTTCTCTGTTAAAGAATTTCCTTTGTCCTACTTTCTTCCTTGACTACAGTTGGGAACCAAGAGCGATGGCTTATACTTCAGTGGTGCTATTATCAGAGGTACAATTTCAAGTCACATCCTAATTACACAATAAACTTCTTAGAGTAGGAAGTATCTCCAATGACATCTTTCTTATGAAATTTATAACTCATCTCATTCCTGTCCAAAAGTTGCCATAAATGATTACTAACTCATTTCTGTGATTCCCTTACCACCTACCCAACAAGCCTCCAAAATGCCAGGCTCAGAATAGTAATTTCTAAGGTGGCTTTGTGTCACTTGTGTTGTTTTTTTGCTGCAGCTATTGACTATGAAACACAAAAACGAGACTCAGTGCCCACGTGGAGTTTATTGATAGAGCAGAGAGAAGGGGGATAGCTGATGGCCAACTGAAAGCAGGAGAGAGGGGGGGTGTACAGTGCTTGCTTTAAAAGGGGGATTTGCACATGTGTAACTGAGTCCCCTACATATCCAGGTAAAGCGTGAGCAGCCAGGTAAAGCCTGATGTGGTGATAACATGGCCATGAGCGTCCCACCCATGGTCAGGGGGGTGGGGTCAGCAGACTGCTGGTTTCCAACAACTTGGGTTCTTACATTGTTCAGTCATTCCTCATTCATTTTAGCAGTATTTATTTTCATTTATCATATCTTTGATCATTTTCAAATAAGAAAAAATGTGAGTTTCATCCATCTTTTAAATAATGATTAGTGCTATACTATGGCATTACACCCTGAAGGTGCTGCCTTCCTCACCTACATGGGTGTCTTCAACCATAGATGCATGATGGTACACTTAACATTGGAGAAAGTAATAAGGTGAGTATCCCCTGCTCTGAAATTATAAAATATAAGGAAATAATGCAAACTAAGGTTCTCTAAGAAGAGAAACTAAATATTTCTTGTAGAAATTTATAAAATGAGATATGTAAGGATACCAGAACCCACAGCTGAGTGCTTATAGTCTTAATCAGTATATCAAATATCAATCACACTCGCAGATTTCACTTTGACAAATGAGTAGCATGACAACATTTAATATGTTAAGTGACACAGTTAAGGAACCAATTAGACAACATCCAATGACTATTGATCAGACATCTGTCTATACATCTACTCTGTGTTCTGAATTACTGGGGTGGGAGTCGAAAGCACAATGCCCAGTGTGCTTTATCTCCTGGATTCTGTTTGGTTTGTTCAGTAGGAAGCACTAGGAGGAGATGAGACACAAAATGAAATGGAGCAGATATCTCCTTATGGCACTTACATATTTCCCCCAGTGCAGCAGCACACACAAGGGGATTGCAAATTCCAGAAAGCTTGAGAATATGTCATTAGCTCATCTATAATACTTCAGAAATTAGGAGTTAACTTCTCCAGAAAGAGAGCAGAAAGTCCACTTAGAGTCCAGGGGACCTACAACTTCACCTAATAGTGACACACAAAGTTTTTCTATCTCTTTAACACTCCATTTTTTCCTAATAATGTGTTGATAATGGTACCATGGGGGTTTTCCTGGTTGCATTGAAAGTAAAATAGCTTGGCCCCAATGGGTGGCAGTTAAATATTGGAAAAGAAGTAGTCTTTAATGTCATTGAAGGAATGAACGTGCTGTGGGATGTAAAAGCAAGCAGGCAAGGAGCAAAAGCTCCCTTCTCCCATGTCCTTATGTAGCCTTCTAGCAGAAAGCATGGCCTGAATTAGATCTGGATTAAAGACGTGTCTTCCTGCCACAACAATCCAGATTAGAAGTAGATCTTCCCACTTCAAAATAAGCAGAAATCCGTCACAGGTGTGCCTTCTAACTTTAAGTTTTAGTTCATTCCAGGTGTAGCCAAGTTAATTAGCTTCCACCAATCTTGAAAATTTATAGTCCTCTCCACCAAAGTCAAACTGGAGGCTTGGCCTTCAATATATGAGACTTAGAGAACATTCTAGAATTAAACTGTAACATGTAGAGAGTGGTAATAGTTCTATGTATTTAGTGGTAGCTATCATAATAAGTTTTCTGTCACCTGGGAAGAACTCTAAATTGAAAACTACCTAGATTAGTTGGCCAGTGATTGTGTTTGTAAAGCAAACTCTCAATTGCTAATTGATTTAAATAGAACACAGCCCACTGTAGGAGTTAGGTGGTCCGAGATTATACAGAAAATAAAGTTGAGCAAGCCAGTAAGACGAAGCCTATAGGCAGCATTCCTCCATTGCTTCCACTTGAGTTCATGTATTCACATTTCTGCTTGTGTTTTTTGCCCTGACTTTCTTCAATTATGAATTCTGACAGGGAAGTGTAAGCCAAAAAAACCCTTTATTTTCCCAAGCTTCTTTTGGTTATGGCATTTATCATAGCTAAGGAAGTGAAACTGCAATAGTGGCTTAGCCTGAAGTATGTTTTGAAGATAAGACACAGGAGAGCAGGTAGTGCGAAATTTATCCACTGTTATAATTGTGATTAGTAGAGATTTGTGTGACTAGCTGGCTATTTTTGACTGTAGTTCCGAAAGAAATTATTCTTCCATTCATTATGCACTGTTCCCTAAAAATATAGCTTTTCTTTAATAGATACAGAATTGAGGTAGTAGAGAATTAAGTATCAGATTCAAAGCGCCAATGAAAGTTACTAGTCTTTGCCAATCCACTTACATTTAGGTCAGTGAGCATCAAGGAAGAGGACCTAAACCTGAGAAAGAGATGTTGAGTTGTTCTTAGATAAATGAGGTGACTTGTAATTACCGAGTCCTCATTAAATCTTTCTTTCCAGAAGAATCCATCTTTTCTTTTCTGTCTGAGAAAACTCTTTTTCCAAGTTAAAGATCTGTAATTCCCTTGCTTAAGGAAATTATATCTAAGTGGGAGACAGAATGTCTTCCAGATGATTTCTTATTGTCTTTACAATGAATACCAAAGTTAGAATGCATCACATTCCAGTCAGAAAAGGGCAATGTCTGATCCAGGAGAGATGATTCATACGTTGAAAGAATTACAGGGTTTGCTAAATTGTATTAAGAAAAATACATGGTATTTATCACAATTGTAGGTTCAGTGTATTAGCTTAAATAGATGAAGGCATTTATAGAGGGAATAGGGTCTTGTGAGGGAACTAGATGATTCTCTCATTAAATAAAACTCCTTCTTGTGTACACCAAACTGGCTACTCCACCACTGAAGGGGTCAGGCACAGGACACTTGGCTTGTCTGGAGATAGAAAGGTTGAGTATCCATAGTCTACAAGTCACAATAGCCATCCCACATCTAAACTCCTCTCCAAGCATGATAGGGATCTGCTGGAAGTGACATCACTTATGACTAAACCCTCTCTTAAAATCACTGTACTACAACTTATATTTTAAATCTCTTATACTAGCTACTTTTCTCACGTCTGTGAAAACAAATCAGGAAAGAAATTTAAGAGAAGGGTTTATTTTTTTCATACACTTTGAGAGCACAGTTCAATGAAGAAAGTGTGATGGTAGGAGAATGGAGTAGCTGCTCTCATTGCATCTGCAGTCAGGAAGAGTCAGGGGAGCAAGAGGCTTATGCTCAGCTCATACTCCTTTTTGTTTAGTTCAAGGACCCCAGCCATGGGATGGTGCCACACACATTTCAAAGGAATGTCTGCTAAATTATTCTAGATTCTATGATAAATATTAGCAACCACACCTGTCCATCATTGTTTTCCTACTTTTTTTCACTGCTTAAAGCTGTGAGTTTAGAAATAATAGCACATGCTTTCCATCATAAAGTATTTATTTTCCCAAAGGTGCACCTGAGGAACAAGTACTTTAGAACTAAAAAGGCAGAGTCACTAATTGTGAAACATTAAATAGAATTTGTAGGAGATAAAAGAAGCAGTATATCTGGCAGTCTATTCCATGGATTCCTACTCTGGCCAGTCAAGTGTTTTGCAAATAAACTTTTGTTGGAATGGAGCTGTGCCTATTTGTTTGGCCTCTATGAATCGCCCTGCAACATCAAATAGCTGCAGTTTGTTTTGTATTTGCACAATCATAGAGCTAAATCATTTACTCTCTGGTGCTTTTGTAAGTATGTGCCAATGCCCACTTGACATCATGATAACTACCTTTCATATATTTATTTATTTCATACAAGGCATATTCCAAGCATGTCAGGACTCTCCTGTCATCTCAGCATTGAGAACGATGAGACAGGAGTCTCATGAGCTTGATGCCAACTTGGGTTACATGGAAAGATGCTATTCCCAAAACAAACACCAAACAAGCAAACTATCATAATCTCTATGTGCATTTTGAGGCAACTATAGAATACCAAGAATCCTTCTCAAAGCCATTGTCGGAACTCAGAAGACATTGTCTGAAAGACATTGAGAAAGAACATATATTTCTAGGTACTACTGATAAAGGATAGACAACACATTCCTGATGTAAATAGCTGATTGAGAACAGAAAGGAAGTAAAACCATGATACATTTAGTTCCGTGTTTTGAGAATAAATATTAATATGGTGAAGGTAGTTATTTTGTCTACTCTCATTATGAGCTACAAACATGACAGTCACTCTTGACTCTTTCTCCTAGACATTCACCATCCATTCTGTAGAGCATGAAGCACTGAAAATGCTCCCCTTTACCCTTTCTTCACCTAATAGAGGAGCACAATGGTAACATAATATGTGTATAAATGTTTTTAAGCCATTTTCCCCTTCAGCTCACACAGGAGAATAAGGTAGACTTCTGTATAATCTAACTGCATTAACTTAAGAGAGTGTGTGTTCTCAAATAGTAAATAAAAAGCTGTGTACTCACAAGTGACTTCATCTTTTCTCATGGTCTATCATATATGTATTCTCTTTGCATTTCTCCCCTAAACAATTCACAATTCATCTTTTCAGGAATATGATCTTGACCTTTCCTGGGACTTTCCCTACTACAAAAGAAGAGGCATAGCTCATGTCACCTTGGTGCTAAGACTTCCGTAGCAGCATTTTGAAATAAAGCTTATAAAAACTGGAAACAAAACAACATATTCATGAGGGGCTCATCAGTGTTCATAAATGTAAAGAGTTCACCACTCATTATCAGCTCATATTTGTGGGTCCCTATGGGTAGAGAAAGGGCAGGCATGGACTAGCTCCAAGCATAACTGTAGAATCTTACATTCCCTGCTGAACTACAGTCTATCTTGAAGGATACTGGGAGAGGGAGTCATTGTTTTGAGCTGTGTGCCTACAGGCTTTCCATTAGGCTTCAGTACATAGTTTCCATCCATGGTTACATGATCAGCCCTGAATATAAATCTGGAATCACAAAATGAAAAGATGTGGACATGAAGTGAGACATTCTTAGAGGAGAAGGGTTTACAGGAGTATGGATAAAAGGCAATGGAGTTTTTAGAGCAATCAGGATGCATTATATTCATGTATGAAATTGTCAAACAAGTTTTTTTAACTGATTCTTAAACAGTTTATTTAATTTTGTGGTGTTTTTCTCTTTTTTATTTTTTTATTTTTATTTTTTTATTTTACATATCAATCCCAGTTCCCTCTCTCTCTCTTCTATGCCCTGGACCCCCATCCCATCCCACCCATACCCCCACTCCACAGGGAGTTTGGTGCCTTTCAGGAGGGATCATGAAAATCTGTCAAGTCATTTGGAGTAGGGTCTAGGTTCACCCCCTGCCCCTAAGCTAAGGGAGTATCCCTCCATGGGGAATGTGCTCCCAAAGTCCTTTCCTGCACCAGGGATACATCCTGGTTCCACTGTCAGAGGACCCTTAGACTGCTCAGGCCTTCTAACTGAGAACCACATTCAGGGGGTCTGAGTTGGTACAATGCTGGGCTCCCAGCTATCAGTCTAGGGGTCCATGAGCTCCTCCTTGTTCAGGTCAGCTGTCTCTGTAGGTTTCTGTAGCCTGGTCTTGGCCCCTTAGCACAGAATCTATCCTTCTGATACAAACAATAAGTTTTAAAAAGAAATGGATTTAATAAAGACCCAGGTGTAGGCTCATTAGGAGATTGTGTAATTAGCCTGCCACAAAGTCCTCAATTCAGGTTCATCACAGAGTTCTTAAAGAGTTTCCTGGTAGACTAAAGTAAATTCACAGGAAGAGCTTATTTAGAGAATGGGTCAGAGCAAAGGAGTGAGTCTTGACCTCTCTTTTTTAGAGACAAATATGTATTTTAAATAAAACATTTATATATACTTTGCATAATCAAGTTATTTGACCTTCTTCTCCAACATTCACAATTCACTCCAAATCAGAGGTAACAATCAAATTGAAAAGAAGCTAGATAAGGATACCTGAGTCACGACACCATATCCCCAAATTCTGCTTACCCTTCATCCTGCAGTCTATAAGAGGTAACACTAATATATACTATATCATACATGACTTCTAGAGTATTTGCTAGTATATGTTTGGCTATACTATGGCACATGGCCCTGGTCTCCTGAATTCCATTCTCTGTAACAATTCTCTATAAATTACTCCTACAATGGAGAGTTATGACTAGTTACTATGGAATGTCCTTCTTTCTTCCCTAGACAATGACCATATATTATTATACACACACACACACACACACACACACACACACACACACACACACATTTAATAGAAAACAGAGTTTCCTATCTTAGCAAATTGATGGTATTGCTTACACATGTCAAGTCCTGAAACTTTTCCTGTTACAAATAAAAACTAATTCATTAAATAATAACTCAACATACTTGGCATATCTTGACACAACAACTCTATCTTCTGTCTGCCTGAGTTTGGCACTCTAGATGCCCCATGTAAGAAGAATCACAAACTATCCAGATGTGACCATCTTGCTTTGTTCAGTATAATCTTCTGTTTCAAATTTATCACTGGATGGTAATTGTATAAAATACTAAGTTCCATTATGACATTTTCATCCATATAGAATGTACTTCACTCATATTCACATTATAATTTGTGTCACCCTTCCACTGATTTCCTTTGTCTTCTCCTATGGTTCTCCTCTTTCATATTTTAAATCTCTATTATTCATACAAAAGAAAATATGTTACTTGTCTTGCTGAGTTTGGCATATTTTAGTTAACATTATGTTTTCCGGTTCTATTGTCTTCCTGAAAATGACACAATTTATTTTATATAACAGATTAATTCTGCATTGTATGTATGATTATAAAATTCTTCATTTACCTGCATATGCATTGAAAGAAACCTAGGATGATTTTATAGCTGAACCAATTTGAGTGTGCCACAATATATAATGACTTGGATATGACTGTTGTATAGTGGTGGCGTTGCAGGATTTTATGATTATTATAGCTCTTATTATACTTTGTAAATAAAATTTATTTTTAAGTATGTATATAGCAGTTGTAGCATTTTTAAATGTGTGTGTGTGTGTGTGTGTGTGTGTGTGTGTGTGTGTGTGTGTGCACGACTGCAGCTGCCCACTTTAGAAGGGGTATAGGTATGCAAGGAGCTGGAGTTAAATGCGGAGGGCAAGAGTCAACTGATAAGGATGCTGGCCACTGAACTTGTGTCCTGAACAAGAGCAGAGTCTTCCCCTCGAGCTGTTTTTCCAGTACTCTGCATTGTATTTTGAAATCCAATATTATGATAAGCCCCACATCTTTCTCTTTTTTTTTTCTCAGAATTGATTTGGCTGTTCGGGCTCTCTTGCATTTCTTGTTCTTTTTGGGATTTTTATTTGTTCTGTTTCTGTGAAGAATGTGATTAAAATTTTGATGGGAGATTTCATGGAACCTGTGGAACACTCTTGATAGTACACCTATTTTCACAATATTAATTATACCAACATGAAAACCCTGGATACCCTACCACCTTCTGTTCTGAAATGAGTCCTTCAGTGTTTCACATTTGATGTTAGCTACAGGGCCCAAGAGTTAGTCTCATCGTTATCATTATAGATGACTTTCACCTCGTTAGGTATGTTTATTACTAGGTTTTTGAGGCTCTTGGGAATGGGTTTGCCTCCCTGACTTCTTTCCCAGCATGTTTATTATTAGTTTATAGAAAACATACTGATTTTTGTGAGATAATTTTTTAATCCCACTGCTTTGATGAAAGTGGTTATTAAGTCTCTCAAGACTTTTGATGGAGTCCTTAGGATCTTTTAATCTTTTAGAAACAGGTTTAAATCATGTGTGAATAGAGAAAAACTAACTTCTTTCTTTCTTATTTATATACCTTCCATTTCTTTTTCTTTCCTTATTGTTCTGGCTAAGAATTCAAGCACTGTAGTAGACCAGAATGCAGAGTATGAAAACATGCTTATTTCACTTCTGATTCTACAAAGAATGCTTCCAATTCAACCCCATGTACAATAAAAGAGGTCTTGCATGCATAGCCTTTATTATGTTATAGAGAACCTGAAAGGAAACCTGCCAAGTCAGATTCTTCGGGGTGTGAGGGCGATAAAAGTTATGGAGTCACCTGGTTGAAGAAGCAGGGCCCATAAGACAAACCTTAAGGGGATTCTCAGTTTTTTCGGCTCTCCAGTCAGGATCGGTGTGTGTGGGGGGGGGGGTGCTGGTTTGACATGGGAGGCATGGATCCAGGTGGGGATTCCTTCGACCTTCATGGTCATTGGTGTGGTCAGGAGCACAAGATACAGGCCTTTCCACCGAGTCTCAAGGTTTCCTGTGCAGTGACTTCTTACGTAGACCAAATCTCCAACCTGGAAGCCATGTGGGACTTGCAAGTCTCCTTCCACTGAGTAGGCCTCCCAGAGCTGCTTCCACACTCATTGTCTCACCCATTAGAGCACCTTGAGTCTAGTGAACAGAGGCTGGGAGAGCAGCACATCAGCACTATGTACAGAGGAAATTTCCATCAGTGAAGGGCCCCCATAGAGTAATTCATTGGGGGTCAGCCCAAACGGTCCAGGATTGTTTCTAACACTGAAAAGCACAAAGGGTAGGAGAGCTATTCAATCATTAATGCCAGTCTCTGCCGTCAATTTAGTGAGGGTCTCTTTAATGGTTCTAATCATCCTTCCTACCTGCCCTGAGCTTTGGGGTCTGTGTGCGTAATGAAATTTCCAATCAATCCCCAACGTTTTGGCCAGTCCCTGACTAACCTGGGCAACAAAAGGTGGACCATTGTCTGATCCTAGTACCAGAGGTATTCCAAATCTTTGGAAAATTTCCTCCAGTATTTTCTTAGCCACCATGGTTGAGGTCTCCATCTTGGTAGGGTAAGCCTCTATCCATCCTGAAAAGGTGTCTGTAAAAACTAATAAGTACTTGTTACCATCCTTGGCTGGCTTTACCTCCATGAAGTCCATTTCCCAGTGAGGGCCTGGATGGCGTCCCCTCAGCCTCTTCCCAGGAGGCATTCTTGAAGGATTAGCATTAACCAGTTGACAGGCACACATTGTTTGATCACTAAGTCAAACACCCCCAATACTCTCAGAACAAGGGAATGTTCTGACCACTTTCTGCAGATGTTTAGCTCCTACATGGGTTACATGATGTATCTCCAGGATGTATTCTAACCCTTCTGTGTAGGGTAAAATCTCCCCATCTGAGGTATAACAAGTCTTCTCTGGGGTCTCAGAGAACCCATCTAATTTCTTTTTCTCTTGCCACTCTTCTAGAGTATACTGTCACCCAAGTTCTGGGGTTTTGAACTTCTCTACTACAGGCAGCAGGTAGACACCCTGGGCTGCCTGCTTGGCTACCTGGTTGGCCATCTGAGTCCCTTTTGAAAAGAAATCTTTGGTCTTTTAGTGTCCAAGGCAATGTATAATGGCCAGTCTTTTTGCAAATGTAAAGCTTCTAGCAAGCTTAGAATTTCTTCGTTTTTGATTTCCTTCACATCTGAAGTAGGCAGCCCCCTTTGTTTATAGATATCCCATACACATTTGCAGTTGCAAAAGCATACCTGCTGTCTATGTAGGTGTTTATAGATTTCCCTTCAACCAGCCTCAAGGCCTGCATAAGGGCCATGAGCTCAGCTTTTTGTGCTGAGGTTCCTTCTGGCAGGCTGCTAGCCCAGACCTTGTGGGTTCCATCCACCACTGCTACCCCAGCCATTCTTTAACCTTCTACCACATAACTGCTCCCATCAGTGAACCAGGTCAATGCCTCTCTAGCCAGCAGGATGTCAGTAAGATCTTTGCAAACCCCAGTCTCTTCAACTAACAGTTGATAGCAGCCATGAGTCACTGATTCATCAGTCTCCTCAGGCAGAAGAGTGAAAGTAATCTTCTTGGTGAGAAGCAGGCTTTGGTAGTAAGTCATGCAGGCATTGGTCATTCATTGGCCTGGGGGCTGATAGACAATGCTCTCCAATGCATGGGGGGCTATTATAGTTACTTTCTGCCCCAAAGTCAATGTGTCAGCATCTTTGACCAGTACAGCCATGACCTTGATAGCTTTTACACGGCCAGGCCATCCCCTGGCTACAGGATCAAGCTTCTTTGACAGATAACCAACTGGTCTGTTTCATGGCCCTAGGGATTGGGTTAAAACTCCCTGGGCTACCCATTTATGCTCATCCACTTAAAGGGAAAAAGGTTTAGTAACATCAGGGAGGGGTAGAGCAGTTGTACTCAGCAGGGCCTTTTTAATGGCATCAAATGCCTCCTGATGCTCTGGGGCCCAGGAGAATTTTATTTTTCTTTAGTCAGCTGCTAAGGTCTCGAACCCCGGGATCCATAGCCTGCAAAACCCAGCTGACCCAGAAATTCTCTTACTTGCCTGGCCGTGGTTGGGGCCGGTATCTGGACTACAGTTCTCTTTCCAGCCCCTGTCAGCCATCGTTGCCCAACACTTAAACTGTACCCCAGGTACTTTTCCTCTGTTCTGCAAATCTTGGCCTTTTTGGCTGAGGATCAATAGCCTAGGTCAGACAATTTCATGTGAGCTGCCCATATCGGGGTCCCTCCATTCAAAGGCAAAAAGTGGTTGGCTGGTGGGATCTAACCTCAGGCAGAAGAAGGCATCTTTTAGGTCTAATATGGTGTACCAGCTCCTCTCAGGTGGGAGGGCACTCAGGAGTTTATAAGGGTTTGGGACAGTTGGATGTATGTCTTGCACCCTTTTACTGACCTCTCTCAAGTCCTGCACCAGCCAATAATCATTGGTTCCAGGCTTCCTAACTGGTAACATGGGAGTGTTTCAGTGAGATTGAACAGGAACCAGGATGCCTTGCTGGATCAATCTTTGGATATGAGGTAGAATTCCTTCCCGAGCCTCTCTACTCATTGGGCACTGTTTGACTGATACTGGTGTAGCACTAGCTTTCAGCTGAATAACCTTCAGGGGCACTTGTTTCACCAGACCCATTCTGGATACTTCAGCCCAAGCTAAGGGAGTTTGGGCCAACCACCAGACCATATTGGAGGTTCCAGCCTCATCCAAACAGTCTAGGCCAAGTCCGGGCTCCTCGTGGAGTCTGTACTCATCTTCTAGCCTAACAGTAAGGACTTACAATTGACTTCCCTGTTTGTCAGTTACTGATGGCTGTTCAGAGTCAAAATGAATCTGGGCTCCTACTTTTGATAGAATTTCTCTTCCTATCAGAGGATAAGGGCATTCTGAGATAACCAGGAATGAGTGGGATACCCGGCCCATGCCAAGGTCCACTGTACTTCGGGTAGTCCATGAGTACTGCCGTTGCCCTGTGGCCCCCATTACCCAGGATTTTTTGTTTTTTAATTTCCCAAATGGCTGTATCAGCATGGAATGCTCCACTCTGGTATCCACCAAATATTCAACTGGTCACCCCTCCACTTTCAAAGTTACCCTGGGCTCAAGGAAGGGGTCCAAACTCCATCTTCCCTAATCTTCCTCTTCTCCAAGGGCTAGGACCTTTGATGCCTTGTTTCTCTTCTTGGGGCAGTCTTTTGCCCAGTGTCCTTTCTCTTTACAATATGCATATGCACACTGGACCTTGTTGAGTGGGGTCTTGTTGCAAGGTTTCCTGACTGTCTAGGGCCCATTCTAAATTTTCTAACCTCTCTCTCTCTCTCTCTCTCTCTCTCTCTCTCTCTCTCTCTCTCCCCATTTTTTCCCTTTAACCATTGCAGCCAAGGTTTTCATCAAATTCTTTTCCTGTGTTCTGTCACGCCTTTCCTCTCTCTCTTCTCTCTCTTTCTTTTTCTCTATTCCTTCTCTTCCTCTGTCTCCCTTTTATAATACACTTTCTCTGCTTCTGTCACTAAATTATGCAACTCAGCTTCCTGTAACCCTTCCAATCTCTGGAGTTTCTTTCTAATATCCAGGGCTGATTGTCCATAAAGGCCAGAGTCACTGAAGCTCTCTGGGCTTCTGAAGTAGAGTCAAAAGGAGTGAACCGCCTGAAGGCTTCCATGAGCTTTCAAGAAACACTGAGGGAGGTTTGGTCAGTCCCTAAATCACATCTCTTACCTTAGCCAAATTGGTGGGCCATCTCACAACACCTTGGAGACCCGCCATCAGAGCCTGATGATAAATTTTCAAGCTCTCCCTACTTTCGGCACTGTTGAAGTTCCAACTGGGGTGAGTCAAGGTGAATCCTACATCAATCTCGTTTTGCAGCTGTGTGGGCCACCTGTCGTCCCCAGGGACATTTTTTCTAGCCTCTAACAGTATTCTCTCTCGCTCCCCAGTTGTGAAGAGCATCTGCAGCAGCTGTTGACTGCTGGTGAGAAAACATAAGGGACTCCACCAACCATGTAAGGCATTGGGGATTCTCTGAGAAAGGGCATTGGTTAATTTTCCAATTATAAAGGTCTGAGGAAGAGAAGGTCCAGTACTGGAGCGGTCCAGAACTGGCCATCTGGCACTCGGGGGCCAAATGTGCATAGCAGCAGGGTTTCTGGTCTGGCGTGGCTCCTCACAGGCTTCGAGTCCCAGTAGCAGGTTCTCCTGCTGCTGGAGCCTGAGTTTTGATGGGGGTAGGGGGTGGGGTGGGGTGGAAGGTCTCCCTGCTGCACCCTATATCAAATAAGGGGGTAGAGGAATGGGTTGCAATTCCAGCCAGGCTGTAGGTTCCTCAATCTCAGAGTAGGTGCAAGGAGTCGGTTTGTGTACCTTGGGCAGACATTTTCTTTTGCTTTCAAGGGCCAGAACTCAGGAGCCTGGATCTCTTGGCTTGCTCAGCCATGGTTTAACCTACAGGAGAGGGTTGTCTACCAGATCCTTCCATGTAAGGATATAGGGCTCTTGATTTGGATAAGAGCCAGATCCAGTCTGAAAGACAGTTGTCTTAACAGATTGGATAACCTCAGAATTAAAAATTCCTTCTGATGGCCATCCAACACTGAATGTCTGCCACTCAGAGGTAGAAAAAGTCTGCCAGGGTCTCTTCCTAACCTCAACTGACAAATTATGGGCCCAAGACTTAACTTCAGTCCAGTGGTCAAGAGTCAAACTAAGGGGAGTTGTCACCATCTGTCCCATGGTAAAACTACAAAGACACACAGAACGAAAACACATGAAGCAGAAACTAAGAGATCCAGACACACACGACCTGTCCATGTCTTCCACACGCAGGCAAAAGAATCAGGTGGCTGCAGTGGAAGCTTCTGCTTCAGCAACAGAACTCAGTCCTCCGACTGACAGACAGACAGAGGCCAATGGCCTCCTCACCTCCCAGGGCTGCAGCCTGTGATCCTCCTAGCATGTCTGCCAATCACAGGCTTCTGGTCCTTACGGCCGAGAGGACATCTGCAAATCGAAACAGAAAGCGTGCATTCCAGAAAACAGATACTCAGAACAGAGATGCCAGCCAACACACACACACACACACACACACACACACATACACACACCAGTGGGGATCCCCTTACCTCCAAGTCAGGTGTGAGGGGCGGTCACAGATTTCCTGGCCAATGCACTTTCATAATATCTTGAGTTACTTCATTGTTTTATTTGAGACACTTTTAGTAGGAAAGTTCCCTTTTATACCCACTTTTATCTCTCAGAGATTCTGGGAAGCTGTGTTCCTACTTTTGTTTGATTCTAGATATCTTGTTGAACTTTCTCCAATTTTATCAATGACCCATTGGAAATCTACACTTGTATTATTGTAATACTGGATTTCTGTCCATTTGTGTAGTTTCTCTTTCTTTTTGCTCTTACTTTTACTGCATCTTCTAAAATAAGTTGCATTTTATATTGCTTAAATTTGCTCAATTGAATAAAATGTAATCTACTTTGGAGGCTTCATGGGCTCCTGAAAGGATATTTATTCTGAAGCTGTTATATTGCATAATTTCCTAGAAGTATATCAAGTCTATTTGATCAATGTGCATTTAATTCTAAAGTTTACTTCTGTGTTGTTGCTGGTCTACATGAACTCTCTACTGATGACAGTGAGGTGCTGATGTTACCTTCTATTGTTCTATCTGTTCCCTTTAAGTGTCTGTACAAAGAAGATGAACATGTCATTGGTAGTGCATACCTAATCTTAATTATATTTTACTTATAGATTGTCTCCTTTTTAAAAGACCATGGCCTTCTTCATGTCATTTGAAAGTGTTTGGCTAGAGTTCTGTTATATATATATATATTATTATATTATTATAATATATATATATTATTTTCAATTCTGTCTTTCAAACTGATATGTAAAGGCACACCAGGGAACCATGTTTCATGCAGGCCACCCGTTGAATCTTGTAAAAATGTCATCATACATACATACATGTATATTGTATGTTATTATATAGAGATATTTCACACAAGTCTATGTTGTATGTAATATTTCAATGCACTTTTTTCTTACCCAACTTTCACTAGATTCCTTCTTCTTATCAAGTTTCATTTTCTTCTTTCATGTGTAAATGTGTTTTTTGTGCCTGTGTAATTTTACATATCTACATAAAATGTAGAAAGCATAAATGAGAGGATAAATGATATTTGACTATCTTATCCTATTTCAAATGTTTAATTTGATTTTCAGTTATCTCTAGTTGTGTCTATTTTCCTGAACACAAGGCAACTCTGTTCTTTTTAGTGTATGAAAACTATTCATTTTGTATATATACTTTTAGCCATTTCTCTATGCTTGGATACCTAAAATGATCCATAATATAGCTGTTGGATTCTCAATGCACACTGATGTGCAAATATTTCTATGATGTACTGACTTGGGGTTCTTCAGGTAAGTATTCAGGAATGGAATATTGGCCATAACATAAGTCTATTTTTAATTTGTGAGGACAATTCATACTTATTTCTAAAGTGGCTGTCCTACTTTACATTACCAAAGACAAAGCATACGTGTATCTTTTGTTCATCACCATGTTTGCTGCTATTTCTTAATGGCTGCCATTCTGACTGGGTAAGATGGAAAATTGGTATGGTTCCAAATTAGTCATAGTAATTTGTGGTTTCTACATATGTTGATTGGCACTTTTATTTCCTTTTTTTAAATTTTTATTTTGAGAGTGGTTTGTGCAACTCAACATCCCATCTATTGAACAAATGTTTAATTTTTGAGTATTCTATATCTTCTCAATATTAGTCCTTTGTTAAATGTATAGCTCACAAAGATTTTACTGCATATTGTAGCCTACCTCTACACTTGATTACCCACTTTATTTCCCCTGGAGATTGTTAATTTCATGGGTCCCACTCATCAGCTGATTATTTCCTAATGGACTGAAATCTGATTCTGGAAGTCCTTAACTATGTCTTGAGGGGGAGGGGCATCACTCCCCTTCCCACACAACCATATAACAGACAAGGGGTGGGGCCAGATGTCTCATGGTGGGTTTATTAGCTTCCCAGTCTATAGTGCTGACCAAGTGAGGTAAAGGCAAAGCCCACTTTCCTGAGTGCTGCATCTGGTAAGGGCAGGGTCCACTCCCTCACCAACCATAGTGGTAGGGGCAAGGGAAGGAGGTCTTCACCACATGGCATACTAGGGGTATGTGGACACCTATCCCACTGCTATACCCTCTGGGCCAGCTCACCCATGCCCTAGCCAATGGGGATAGGCCTACTGTGCTATCCAGGCAATGGCCTGATTTCCTGAGTCCCAGAGCTGCTAAAGGGTCAGCTCTTTCATAGGTCATAGGCCATGAGTGGTGAAGGGTAAGGGAAGACTACTTATTTTGCATGATAACTTTGTGTCCTGCCCTTTCACTTTTAAATTTTTTCTGGTGTATTATTTAGGATCTGATATATAGAGAAGGGTATGTTTCAAATGAGGATGCTTTTATTTATTCCTCTTTTAAGATTTATTCATTTTCTCTCACCCCCCCATGTATGTGTGTGTGTATGTGTATGCATGTGGCATACATGCATGCTATAGACTCTGTATATGTGCTGGAGAACACTTTGAGTGAATGGCTTCACTCTTTCCACCATGACAGTTCTAGAGATAAAAATCAGGTTATGAAGCTTGGTGCAAGTACCCTTACTTGTTGAACCTACTTGATTTCATTGAAAATTTTTGCATATATTCTCAGGAAGATTGGTCTGCTGGTTTGTTGCTCTTGTCTTTGTCATGTCTGACTTTGGTGTGTGAGTAATCCTGGCTTCATAATAATTGAAAACATCCATTTTCTACTTTATGGATTATTTTTGAAAAGCTTTGCTACTAATTAAGGTTATGGATGTATGTGAGTAGGGACAACTAATAATTAAATTCTGTTTCTTAATCTACTGTGCTAATCTGTGTCTTTTGACTGGGGAATTGCTATTATTAATGTTTCAGGTATGTATTAATTCAAGTCTGTATTCTTTTCATTTTGTTGATGTTGTAGTGCTGGAAGTTCTCTCATTTTCCTTATTTGTGGACTTACTGTTGGCTTTTCTTTCCTGTAACCTCATCAATGTGTTTATATTGCTTTTCACTGGGAATTTTTTTTCTGAGTATCATCTATAAATATAGATTAATGGTCACTAATTAATGGCTTCTTTTTATCATGAAAGTTTTTATTTTCTCTTCAATTATGATAGATTTGTTGCATATAGTAGTCTGTGTTAGTAGCTGTTGTAAGGATGGAAAAATACAGCCTAATTCTCAAATGACCCCAGGAAGCTAAAAGTTTAAAAATACTAAATACCTTAAATTCCAGACCCTGCCCTCAGCCAGTAAATAGGTGAAGGGTCACATTCCTTGCTGCTTATCTGACTTTGTAAACTGTAACCTAACTGCCAATGAAAGACCCATAGAGCATGGACCCTCATGCCCCAACTCAGGAATGGCGCTTCCCCTAAGTCACTCATGAGAAGTGGTCTTGATGTAAAAGGATGATGTCTTTTATATTCCAAGTGCACTGGAATCCACGGCCATACACCACTCAGGGGTAGAGGATGGAGGACCCTGAGTACAGGATTGAGACAGCTTTTATAGGGTTACATTACAACAAAGCCCACGCATCATAAACCAATCATCTCATATCATCCAGAGCCCACAACGTGCAGACCAATGAATTTAAACCATCCAAGCCAACACTTAGCTCTGGAGGTCTGCATTTGCACGGGCTCCTGGGTGGGCTGAGAAAGCTCATTTTCAGTGTCCACTCTCTCACAGGTGCTGTCATAAACAGCCCTGTTGTAAACAGTCAAGAATGTGACCTTTTGCCTACTTACTGCCAGGGACAATTTAAGGTATTTAGGGCTTTTTAGACTTCTAGTTTCCTGTGGTCATTGGAGAGTTAGGATGTATTTTTCCATCCTTACACTATTTGTCACCCCACCTAGGAGCCCGCAAAAATGCAGATTCCCAGGGCTACAGAAAACTGATTGGTCTATAAAGCACAGGCTTGGATGGTTTAAATTGATTGTCCCACACATCATGGGCTCTGGATGCTATGAGATGATTGGTTTACAATGCTAGGTTTTGTTGTAACCCTATAGAAGCTGTCTTAATTCTGTACTCAGGGTCCTCAGCCCTCTACCCCTGTGTGGCATATGACTGTGGACCCCAGTGCACTTGGGATATAAAATACCTCATGCTGTTTGCAACAAGACCTCTTCTTGTGAGTGGTTTGGGGTGTCGCCTTTCCTGAGTCCATGGGGGTCCACACTCTGAGGGTCTTTCATTTGGTGCATTGGCCGGGAATCCATGACCACTCATACCCAGGGATTTCCCCTCCCCCCCCCCACCGTGTGTGCGTGTGTTTTGGCCAGTGTCTCTGGTCTCTGTTCTGAGTATCTGTTTTCCGGTATCTGTCTTCTGGAACACACATTCTTGGTTTCGGTTTGCAGCTGTCCTCTTGGGCCATAAGGACCAGAGGACTGTGATCAGCAGACTTGCTAGGAGGATCACAGCCTGCTACCCTGAGGGATGCCTGAGGGGGGGGGGAGTATGTGAGCCATGGGGATGCCTGTGGGCTCCTTCTGTCAGTCTGTTGTTGAAGTGGAAGCTTCCTCCACAGCTGTTTGATTCTTTTGCCTGCTGTTGAAGACGTGGATGGGTCACCTGTGTCTAGATCTGTTAATTTCTGTTTTGTGTGTTTTCATTCTGTGTGTCTTTGGTGTCTTTGTCTGTAGTTTTATCATAGGACAGACAGTGATGACTGATGACTCCCCTTAGTTTGACTCTTGACCACTGGACTGAAGATAAGTCTCAGGCCCATAATTTGTCAGTTGAGGTTAGGAAGAGATCTGCAATACTTTTTGTACCTCTGAGTGGCCGATATGGCCACCAGAGGAAACCCTTTTAATTCTGAGATTATCCAAGCTGTTAAGGCAACTGTTTTTCAGAATGGACCTGGCACTCATCCCAACCAGCTGCCCGCGAGTACCTGCATGGGGCCATCTTCGGGGCCAGGAGACCCAGCAAGACCACGAGCACATGTGTCCCCTGCTCCCAGGAGTGGCTATGAGCCAGGGCAGCGGGCAAACTCTGGGCTCCCTCCCTGCTCTGGCCCCTGTGAGGTGACCAGCCAGAGGATACCGCTATCTTTCCTCAGTGTCTCCCAAAGTCATTCTTAATACAATTCTCATATGAGCTAGAGACCAGGGTGCCCCAGAGGGACCTTCCACTCCCCTGAAACTCAGGTTCCAGAAACAGCAGGAGAGGAGACACACCCGAGTGGATGGATGGGATTATGACCCTGCCGCTGTGCACGTTTGGACCCCCAGTGTCGGGTGTCCAGATTGCAGCCTCCACTACTGACCCTTCTCCTCCTTGGATCTTTATAATTAGAAAACTAACCACACCCCTTACTCAGAAGATCCCCAATGCCTCATGGGGTCAGTGGAGTCCCTTATGTTCTCTCACTATCCTATTTGAGATGATTGTCAACAGCTGCCGCTAGAGGCTACAAAAAAAATGTCCTTGGGGCCAATGGGAGCGGCCCACACACCTGCAAAATGAGATTGACACTGGATTCCCCTTGGCTCACCCTAATTGGCTTCAATACTGCTAAAGGTAGAGAAAGCATGAAAGTCTATCACCAGGCTCTGGTGGCGGGTCTCTGAGGCACCACGAGATGGCCCACCAATTTGGCTAAGGTAAAGAGAGCACTCCTTTTGACCCTACCTCAGATTGACCTACCTCAGAAGCCTTCGATGGCTCTGGCTTTCATAGGAAAATAGGTTTTGGGTATTAGGTAAAAAACTCCAGGGACTGGAAGGGTTACAGGAAGCTGAGTTACGTGAAAGAGAAGGCGAGACAGAGAAAGTGTACTGAAAGGACAGAGAAGAGAGAGAAACAGAAAAGAGAAGGAGAGACAGAGAAAGTGTACTGAAAGGACAGAGAAGAGGAGAGAAAAGAGAGAGAAAAAAGACATGACAGAAGAGAGAGAGAAAAAATTGACTACAATCTTGGCCACAGTGGTTGAAGGGAAAGACAGTAGAGAGAGAGAGAGAGAGAGAGAGAGAGAGAGAGAGAGAGAGAGAGAGGGAGAGAGAGGGAGAGAGAGAGAGAGAGAGAGAGAGAGAGAGAGAGAGAGAGAGAGAGAGGTAAAAAAAATTTAAAACAGGGAACCTGGGCAACAGGACCCCCATCAACAAGGACCAGTGTGCATATTGTAAAGAGAAAGGACACTGGGCAAAGGACTGCCCCAAAAAGATAAACAAGGGATCGAAGGTCCTAGCCCTAGAGAAAGATGAAGATTAGGGGAGACAGGGTTCAGACCCCCTCCTTGATCCCAGGGTAACTTTGAAAATGAAGGGGCAACCAGTTAAACTTTTGGTGGATACCAGAGCGGAGCATTCCGTACTGTTACAGCCATTAAAAAAAAAATTAAAAGACAAACAATCTTGGGTAATGGGTGCCACAGGGCAACGGCAGTATTCATGGACTCCCCAAAGAATAGTGAACCTGGGCATGGTCAGGTATCCCACTTGTTCGAGGTTACATCCCACCAGCCAACTACTTTTTGCCTTTGAATATAGGGACCCCAACACGGGAAGAACTGGGCAGCTCATCTGGACCCAATTGCCCCGAGGTTTCAAAAACTCCCTGACCATCTTTGATGAGGCCCTTTATAAAGATCTGGCCAGCTTAAGGATCCAACACCCCCAGGTGACCCTCCTCCAGTATGTGGATGACCTACTTCTAGAGGGAGCCACCCAACACGACTGCTTGGAAGGACCAAAAGCACTGCTGCTAAAATTGTCTGACCTAGGCTATCGAACCTCAGCCAAAAAGGCCAGGATTTGCAAAATAGAGGAAAAGTACCTGAGGTACAGTCTACGGGATGGGCAACGATGGCTGACAGGGGCTGAGAAGAGAAATGTAGTCCAGATACCAGCCCCAACCACAGCCAGGCCAGTAAGAGAATTTCTGGGGATAGCTGGGTTTTTGCAGGCTATGGATCCTGGGATTTGAGACCTTAGCAGCTCCACTCTACCTGCTGACTAAAGAAAACAAATTCTCCTGGGCC
The DNA here is from genome assembly GCA_030556225.1 of Cricetiscus sungorus. Classification (NCBI taxonomy): domain Eukaryota; kingdom Metazoa; phylum Chordata; class Mammalia; order Rodentia; family Cricetidae; genus Cricetiscus; species Cricetiscus sungorus. The sequence continues at coordinate 6,192,823 of JANBXA010000202.1, read as the reverse complement.
TCAGAGCATCAGGAGTCATTCGATGCCATTAAAAAGGCCCTGCTCTAGCCCTCCCTGGTGTTACTAAACCTTTTACCCTTTGTGTGGATAAGCATAAGGGGGTAGCCTGTGGAGTTTTAACCCAATCCCTAGGGCCATGGAACAGACCAATTGCTTATCTGTCAAAGAAGCTTGATCCTGTAGCCAGTGATGGCCTCGCTGTCTAAAAGCTATAGCAGCAGTGGCTGTACTGGTCAAAGATGCTGACAAGTTGACTATGGGCAGAAAGTAACTATAATAGCCCCCCATGCATTGGAGAGCATTGTCCAACAGCCCCAGACTGATGGATGACCAACAACTGCATGACTCACTACCGAAGCCTACTTCTCACCAAGATGATTGCATTCGCTCCACCAGCCACCCTCAACCCTGCCACTCTTCTGCCTGAGGAGAGTAATGAACCAGTGACTCATATGATTGCCATCAACTGTTGGTTGAAGAGACTGGGGTTCGAAAAGATCTTACTGACATCCCGCTGGCCGGGGAGGTGTTGATCTTGTTCACTGATGGGAGCAGTTATGTGGTAGAAGATTTAAGAATGGCTGGGGTAGCAGTGGTGGATGGAACCCAGCAAGGTCTGGGCCAGCAGCCTGCCAGAAGGAACCTCAGCACAAAAAGCTGAGCTCATGGCCCTTATGCAAGCCTTGAGGCTGGCTGGAGGGAAATCTATAAACACCTACATAGACAGCAGGCATGCTTTTGCAACTGCACATGTGTATGGGCTATCTATAAACAAAGGGGGCTGCCTCAACTGTGGTGACTAAAAAATTACTGAAGAAAATTATCCAAAGATTTAAAATACCTAAGGCAATAAGATCAGACAATGGTCCATTTTTTTTTGTTGCCCAGGTAAGTCAAGGACTGGCCAAGACACTGGGGATTGATTGAAATTACATTGTGCATACAGACCCCAAAGCTCAGGTAGAAAGGATAAATAAAACCATTAAATAGACCTTCACTAAATTGACTGCCAGACTGGCTCTCCTGCCCTTTGTGCTTTTCAGGGTTAGAAACACTCCTGGCCCATTTGGGCTGACCCCCTATTAGTGGCTCCATGGGGGGGGACTCCACTGGTGGAAATTGCCTCTGTACATAGTGCTGGTGTGCTTTCTCCCAGCCTCAGTTCGTTAGGCCCAATGTGCTCAAGTGGGTGAGACAGTCAAGTGTGGAAGCACTCCATGAGGCCTGCTCCATGAAAGGAGACTTGGAAGTTCCACATCCCTTCCAAGTTGGAGATTCATTCTACGTTAGATGTCACTGCACAGGAAACCTTGAGACTTGGTGAAAAGGCCCACTTTGCGGTCGGTCCAGAATATGTCCATTGTCCCCTGGACCCACCCCCACGCCACTCGAGGTTATAGGACCCGGGGACAGCCTCTTACAACAGCTCACTTTTATTCCTCTCTTGTTTCTTACTGTTGGAAAAATTGTTACTTTTGTTAGGAAACCAGTGAGTGTGGTCCAGATTATGGTACTGAGACAACAGTACAAGAGCCTTCCCAGTCAAGAGGAGGCTGCCCTTTAGTCCTCCCAGTTCTAAGATTAAAACTATTAGCAAGAGAAGAAGTAGGGAATGTAAGGATGGAAAAATACAGCCTAACTCTCCAATGACCCCAGGAAGCTAGAAGTTTAAAAATACTAAATACCTTAAATTCCAGACCGAGTAAATAGGCAAAGGTCACACTCCTTGCCACTTACCTGACTTTGTAAGCTTCTTGTGAAACCCCCACCCCTGTGACCTAACCTAACTGCCATTTGTCACCCCACCTAGGAGCCCACACAAATGCAGACCCTCAGGGCTATAGAAAACTGATTGGTCTATAAAGCGCAGGCTTGGATGGTTTAAACTGATTGGCCCACACTGCACGGGCTCTAGGTGCTATGAGATGATTGGCTTATGATGCTGGGCTTTGTTGTAACCCTATAAAAGCTGTCTCAATTGTAAACTCAGGGTCCTTGGTCCTCTACCCCTGTGTAGCATATGACTGTGGACCCCAGTGCACTTGGAATTACAGTTTGCATCAAGATCGCTTCTTGTGAGTGATTTGGGGTGTCACCTTTCCTGAGTCAGAGGGTCCATGCTCTGTGGGTCTTTCACTGTCTTTCAGAACTTACAGTACAATATCCCAAACCCTCTTGACTTTCAAGAGTTTCTGTTGAGAAATGTATATATGTGTGCCATACTGCTTATCTCTGACGGTTTTCCATATACAAGACTTGCTCTGTATTTAATTGTAAGACCCTGTCTGGACCCACGAGGCACCTTGAGCAAGCCTGAAGCTCTGGGCTGGAACATCTTGCCCTCCAGAATTGCTATTGGTACTCTTCCTGTTTTCTTGCCCCAGAGTTGTCGTTGGTACTCTTCCTGCTTTGCTGACACACATCTGCTGGAGAGGAGCTAAGCATGAAAACTTGTACTCTTTACCCTGTTTTCCACTGTGCTGTAGTCAGTATATAAGTCCATTCCCCTTCCTTCAATAAAGATCATTCTGCATTTGGCATTCAACATTCCAGCATTCTGGTTGAATGGATGACCTGTCTTCTCTCTAATTTCAATCTCTAGGCCTTTGCCTGATTAGTGGAACAGATTGTAGCACGGGCGCTACATTTAATGTGTTGACGAGAATATAATGGAGGGAGATTATTTTCTGATCCTGTTTGGTGTTCTTGATACCTCTTATAAGTGGACTATTTAGCTTGTGGTGTGATGAGAGTCTATACATGTGAGGGAAAACTAATAACTAAAAGATACAGGACTCATGGCAAGAAGGGAAAATTAGAATGAACAAGTGTTCCCGCCAATAGATATAGATAACTCCCTGCCCCCCATTATCTTAAGGACAAGGCCACTGAGCCTGCTGGTCCTAGTGTTAAGATGCCCTGGGTCCCAGAGTAGCCTGAGGATATGCATTTCTGACCTTACCAGGGATGGGCTTGCAAAACATTTTCCAGAAACACAGATGCAGGTGCCAGATAAGGAACATGAGCCCAGCCACAAACCAGCCATGATGAGGCTACCTCAGGCCACCTGGGTCCACCCAATCAGGAGCTTGCTAGTGCAGAAAGTCCCTAACCCCAGACACGCTCCCCACTTGCTGTTGCTTTCCCTTTATAAACGCATGTAAAATTGGGCTCCAGGCTCTCCTCCACCCCCTTTGTGAGGTAGGAGTTGAGCCCCAGCCTGCTGGAATCTGGATAAAGCCTCTTGCTGTTTTACATCAAGCTCCAATTTCCCTAGTTTATGGGTCAATTACTGCATCCCAGGGTTCGAGTGAATGGTTTCCCCAGTGTGGGGATCTAACATTTGGGGGCTTGTTCCGGGATCCAGCGGTCGCCCCCTACCCACGAAATGAACCTTGGTGGTAAGAAAGGCGCGTACTCTGACTTCTCTATCTGTTAATGTCTTCTGATTCTGTTTCACTTTTGGTTTGCAGCCTCCTGATGTCGTCTGATTCTCATTTGCAGCTGCCTGACTGTTCGTGAGAACAATCCGGCCGTGGTCGATAAATGTGCCTAGAGGTTGCAGCCCTAAGGGATGCCCTGGGAGGAATGGAGAACCAAGGATGCTTGGTGGTCTCCTCTGAAGAGGACTCTGCTCGTCGGATCACACCTCTGTCTGAAACGCTCTCATTTTTTTTTTGTGGCGCCACAAGCATGGCCGCTTTTGTCTGTTGAGTGTTGCTTTCACGTTCTTGTCTCTCTGTTTATATCTGACTTTCCAACTGATGATGGGATAGACGATAGCCACCCCCCTTTTGTCTGACTATCAACCATTGGTCTGAAATTAAACGCAGGGCCCACAACCTGTCAGTTGAGGTTCAAAAGAGGCTGTGGCAAATTTTCTGTACCTCAGAGTGGCCTACCTTCAATGTAGGATGGCCATCTGTGGGGACATTTGACCTGACCATTATTCTTGCCGTTAAGAACATTGTTTTTCAGGCCGGCCCAGGAGAACACCCAGACTAAGAACTCTACATCGCAGTTTGGCAGGACATAACCCAGGGTTAAGCCAAGGGTTCATCAGCCACATGGCCAGCCAGTTCTGGAGGGGCCTACCTGACTAGCCTCCCCAAAAAAGATTAATCCTCCTGTCCAGGAGGACCTCCTCCTCTTCCTGGATCCTCCTGCTCCATATCTGCCAACCTTGACTCCACACCGATCCTGGCAGAGGCCCAAGGGGAGATGAGACCCTCTGCCCCTTCAAGCCAACAGGACCCTGGACCAGCCCCAGGGCCAGCACAGGGGACAGGCAGCAGACAAGGCGCCACCCCTGAAGTCACATGGGCCTTGCCATTGCGGGCTGTTCCTGAGCCAGGGCTCAATGGCCAGGCACCTCTCCAACCGCTCCAGTACTGGCCCGTTTCCTCTGCAGATGTATACAGTCGGAAAACTAATCACCCTCCTTTTTGTGAGGACCCGCAGAGGCTAATAGGCCTTGTGGAGTCCTTGATATTCTCTCATCAGCCCACTTGGGACAATTGTCAACAGTCCTCCAGACTCTCTTCTCCCCTGAACAGAGGGAAAGGATTCTCCTTGAGGCTCATCAAAACATGCCCAGGGCATATGGGACCCCCTCTCAACTCCCCAATGTCATAAATGCTGGCTTTCCCCTTGACTGGCCAAACTGGGACTATAATACAGTTGCAGGTTTAAAACCCTTGAGACCGTAGAGAAGGAGGTCTGGACGTAACTGGCCTGGGGACCTAACAAGTGCCTCACCAGTTCCAGGTCAGAGATTCCGTATATGTAAAGAGGCATAGGGTTCAGACTCTAGAACCTCGCTGGAAAGGCCCTTACCTGGTCCTGCAGTCAAAGTAGAGGGGATCTCCGCCTGGGTTCACGCCCCTCTTGTAAAACCAGCCCCACCAACATCTCCCCAATAGTGAGTCCAGACCTCCAGGAACCGGCTCAAGTTCAAGATCACCAGGAAAACCAAATCAACATGAAGATTCTCCTTCTGGCCAACCAACTGGTACTGTAGTGCAGGCAACCTAAAGTTCATGGGGGATTTGAAACCTCCACAAGTTAAGCTTGAATTCTTCTCATGGCTCTATGCCCTCCCCCTGTGACTGTAAGGGGGTCACAGGCCTTGCCATGCCCCAGAACACTTATTCTGTTGACTGCTGAGAAAAGCCTGCTCACTTGGGGAACTAGACCAACAGTGGCGATGTGTTAAAAAAAAACTAAGCCCCTTGTGGGAGCTGATAGACAGTGCCCTACAGACTGCACATTTGTAAGCCTGATGAATTCTAGATGTTCATGAATGTACAGCAAAGGGGAGGTGACACTTTGTGGCAATACTTGCTATAATATACGTGGGTACTTTGGGGGGAGATTGGGAAACCATCCTAGGTAGTAGGCCCAAGGTACACATATGTCAGTTGCCTAGCCCCAGGGGGTAAGCCCTCCTGCTGGCCACAGAAGGCCCCTATCTATACATGTATCTGATGGGGGACCTCCTACTGATGAGGTAAGAGATATTGAGATCCAAAAAGGGGTACAGACACAAATTGATAGCTTACTGCCCAAACTCCACCACCACCCTTTCTTCCTACCCAAGTCCAAGGGATTGACTTAGACCCCCTAACTTATGAGATTTTTCAGGCCACACATGCCACTCTAAATGTCACCAACCCCATGATGGCAGATGACAGTTGGCTGTTCCTGACCTTGGGGGTCAATTGGCCCCTAGTAGCCCGATTTTTAAATATGTCAGAGACCACCACCATGACTGAAAACAAGTGTACTGTTTTTTTTTCTTTTTTGTATAATATTTTTTATTTAAATTTGAAACAAGCTTGTTTTACATGTCAATCCCAGTTCCCACACCCTCCCATCTTCCCATTTCCCCCACCAATCCCCATCTCATCCCCTTTCTACTACCCAGGGAGAGTGAGGCCTTCCATGGAGAGTCTTCAAAGTCTGTGATATCACTTAGAGCATACCCTAGGCCCTCCCCCATGTTTCTAGGCTGAGTATCCCTCTATGTGGAATGGACACCCAAAGTCCATTCATATACTAGGGTTAAATATTGATCCATTACCTCTTATAAAACCTTTTAAAGTACAGCCTACTAGTTTCAGAAGTTCTATTTGCTACTTTAAGGGCTACCAAAATAATTATTATGGTGTAGACATGGGTATTGTCTCCTTTACCTACTGTAGTCAAATTATCAATGCCTCCTCTAATGGATGTCTCGGGGATGGGGAGATTTTCTATGCAGAAGTAATATGGCCTACCCTTACCTCCCTGTAAACGGACTGGTCTATGCACACCTGCTTTACTGTTGCCTGATATAGCAATTACACCTGGGGACCAGCCAATCCCTCTCCCCAGTTTTGACTCCTTAACTCCCCAAGGCAAAAGAGCCCTACAGTTCAGACCTCTCTTAATAGGCCTTGGAATCACAGGGGCTGTAGCCACATTTTCTGATGGCCTCAGGGTAGCTGTAGATTCTCATGCTAAACTCTTACAACAGTTAATCAATGATGTAAAAATGGTTTATCAATCTATCCAAGACCTACAAGACCAGGTAGACTCGCTTGGAACCAAAGATTGATCCATTTATTAACAGCTGACAAAGGAGGGATATGTGTAGCTCTACAGGAGAGGTGCTGTTTCTACACCAACAAGTCAGGGATAGTGAGAGATCGTATTCATAAACATCAAAAACAGCTAGAAGACATCAAGAACTTTTTTAACAGCCCCCTGTGGAGTGCCTGGAATGGAGTCTTACCGTATTTACTACCATTATTAGGACAAATAATAAGCCTACTGTTAATCCTGTCCCTGGGACCCTTAATCCTTAACAAAATAACCGCCTTTATAAGAGAACGGGTTAGTAACGTTCAGGTGCTTATGCTTAGGCAACAATATCAAGCCCTTAGACAGCATGAAGAAGCTGAAGTTCGATGATTAGAACTTGACAAAAAGAAAAGGAGGGAATGTTAAGATGGAAAATTTTCAGTTGCCCTGGGTCCCAGAGTAGCCTGAGGATATGCATTTCTGACCTTACCAGGAAGGACCCCCAGGGATGGGCTTGCAAAACATTTCCCAGAAACACAGATGCAGGTGCCAGATAAGGAACATGAGCCCAGGCACAAACTGGCCATGATGAGGCTACCTCAGGCCACCTTGGTCCACCCAATCAGGAGCTTGCTAGTACAAAAAGTCCCTAACCCCAGACCCCAGACCCGCTCCCCATTTGCAGTCGCTTTGCCTTTATAAACACATGTAAAATTGGGCTCCAGGCTCTCCTTCTCCCCCACCCCCCTTTGTGAGGTAGGAGTTGAGCCTCAGCTGCCTGGAACCTGAATAAAGCCTCTTGCTGTTTTGCATCCGTGGTTTGTGGGTGGATCACTGCTTCCCGGGTTTTCTGTGGGGGTCTCTCCAGTGCAGGGATCCAATACTAGAGAAAGAAAACCCCCAACCTTGCAGGTGCACTAAACAATCCTTCCTTGTAAAAACTTTGTACTCAATGAAATCTCTGCAACCTTGAAAACCTTATGGGCTGAGACTAACAGTCTCAAGCCTCCCTTTCCCTTTAAAAGCGTTTTGCAATTGTAAGCAGGTGCCTTACTCTTCCGATAGAGTGAGGTACCAGATGGTTTGGTTCTTAGCAATAAAAACCTTTTGCTTTTGCAATCGGGGGGAGTCACTTCCTTGTAAGTTGAGGAAACCTGTAGTCACAACATATGAAGTTTAGGGAGCTAGAAATTTGGTTTATTAAATAAAGGTCTTTGTTACCAAATGCAAGACCTGTGTTCAAACCCTTGGATACACATGATGGGAAGAGAGAACAAATTTTGCAAATTGACTTCTATCATCCACCTGTGCTCTACCATACATGCGCACACACAGGTGCACACTTGCACACATACATGTGTGTACTAAACAAATATATGAACAAATAAATAAATAAATGGAAACTCATTTTTTCCCAGTTCTTTTTAAAGAAATCCTGCAAGGAATTGGAGTTTTGTTTTGGTTTGGTTTTGGTTTATTGTTGTGAATTTTTTCCTACCCTATAAATCATTGGGTAGTATTAACATCTCAACAATATTTTTTTAATCCTTGTACATGCACACCTTTTTTAATAAATTTTTTATTTAAATTTGAAACAAGCTTGTTTTACATGCCATTCCCAGTTCCCTCCCCCTCCCTCCTCCCCTGACCCCTATCCCCCCCTAAATCCTATCCCATCCCCTTTCTGCTCCCCAGGGAGGGTGATGCCTTCCATGGGGAATCTTCAAAGTCTGTCATATCATTTGGAGCAGGGCCCAGGATGTCCCCCATGTATCTAGGCTGAGAAAGTATCCGTCTATGTGGGATGGGCTCCCAAAGTCCATTTGTATACTAGGGATGAATATTGATCTTCTACCACAGGCCCCATAGACTGCCCAGGCCTCCTAACTCATATTCAGGGGGTCTGGGTAGGTCTTATGCTGGCTTCCCAGCTATCATACTGAAGTCCATGAACTCCCCCTTGTTATTTGTGACTTTTCTTTCTGTAACTGATTTTAAGCATACATGTGTTTTATTTAATTGACCCAGTTACTCCATTTTGTCTGCCATTAAGATTGATTTTCCTGTTCTTTGATAATTCTCTTTTGAATACATTTCTATAGTTTTCTTTTTAGTCTGAATTATTTTTGGTAGACCTGAGTGTCAAATTTCTGGACATTTGAATGAGTAGCTACTTTGAATTCTGCAGATTCTATTTATTGTACAAGAAACACAATAATCAGGCCATATTCTCATAATCTCTTACCTCCAAAACCATGCAGGTCTTGTGTTTCCCAGAGTGTTGCTGTTTTTTGCTTGTTTGTTTTTTACCTCCAACCTGACACCTGACATTCAAACTATAGCTCAATTTCAGTCAGCTCTCATGGTTAAGTGAGATGTGAGCCATTACTCCTTTCAATCACTAGAGAAGGTAGATTATGTCCACAGAAGTTGCACTCTTCTTTCCCTTGTTGAAAAACCAGGAGTTGAGTGGCATTCCTCTTTACCACACCATTAACCAAAGAATGAATGGAGCAGTCAGCAAAATGCTCCAAAGTTCCGTGTGTGTGTGTGTGTGTGTGTGTGTGTGTGTGTGTGTGTGTGTGTGTGTGTCGGCAAATGGTTTACCCTTTACAAATTAGTTGCTTCTATCTCCGTCATTATAGTGTCTCCTAAAACATACTACCGCAGTTTGAAAACAACATTGTGGTTTGTCTTAACAAATTGCTTTCCAAATATACAGCTTTCTGGCTCTTCCTATTCTCCAGGAATAAATTTGTTGATTTCATTTTCATTACTCCCTATCTAGTTGTCCAAGGAGTTACTGGAAGGCCTGACATTTCCATAGGAGGTGCCTCTTCTAATTCTTTCAGTTCATAGTGCATCTTTTTGTTGTATTTTTGAACATCAGTGTCCAACTTCAAAATTCCAATCTGTTTCAATGCCAACATATAGTCTAGACTCATCCTGTCTCACCACATTTATGTTCCAGGGCCACTTGTTTTCTGTGACTGTCATCTTCTGCTCTAGTGTATGGTTATAATTACCTTGACCTCTCACCCTACTCATGCCTCTTATTAAATTGGCGTGTATCTTTCAGGTATCAGAAATATATTTAGAGGGGATGTGTTTATGCATCAGTAGGTAAGAGCATGGCCTCCTCTTGTAGAGGACCAGAATTTGGTTCCAAGCACCGGTGTCAGGCAGCTCACAATCACCTGTTAATCCCAACTTCAGGTTAGCTGATGCTTTGTTTTGGCCTCCAAAGGCACCTGCACTCAATAGCACACACCTGTCCAGAAACACATCATTTTTAAAAAATCCTCAAAAGTGTTCACAATTTAGTTCCATCTCCTTCTTTCATCAATCTCCCCAGTACTAATATCTCAGTTGGCCTTGCAGTCTATGGTCCTAACCTGTGGCGTTTTGTTTCTTTGTTTTGCTATTGTATTCATTTCACACTTTTGGTATAACACTCTGACCTGGGCACTTATTTCCATTACCTTCTAGAGCAATATGTCCTGGGGCTGGGAAAGCAGCAGCTATTATTTCCCTGCTGTGGTGCTGTCAGCAAAGTACCTTTAGGTTTTGCAAAGTCACTGTTCTCCTTGATCTCAAAAGCCACTGTGGCAGGACAAGGATAAAAATCTGCTGAGTAAGAATTGAAAGTAAGGACTACACAGATGTATGCTTTCCTTCCAGAAATAAGCAGAACTGATTTCCAGAAAATGTATATGGTTTATAAATATTAAAGTATTCAAATAGTATTGTATAGGTCAAAGTCCATAGCACTCTTTACAAGTTCTACAGATACATGCTGCTTATATATTCAGGAATTTCCAGTAAACTTTTGAATGTTTTAAACTTCTTGACTAATCTGGAGTACTTTCATTGCTGGTTTTAAAATTAGAATAGCATATAGACTGGAAAAAGTTAATTGCACTAATTATGTTTCACTCAAGGACTTAGCAATAGTGTTTTGTTGACTCTATACCTAATCATTACCACCAGATGGATACCTTTATATCCTACCTTTAACCTCTTACTACTTAGGCTTCTTTGCATCCTGGAAAGAAGAGATTCGAAGAGGACCTCTCATCTTTAAAAAGCTCTAGGAAGGACCCCCATCACTGTGCCTCTGATGAAGTGCCAGGACTCTGCCAGAGATCCATCTAACCCGAGGGACCACCCTGAGTCACTGCCTGCCTGGTCTTTGACCCCCATAGCTGGGCCTCAGCTAGAAGTGAGTCTAGGACCAGTTTAGGTTGAATCCCTCACACACCCTTCCCTGGGAACTCCCTGGGTTAGCTCCAAATCTCGTCCCCCCCATATCCTGTCCCCAGTGAGAAGACTCCCAGTACTCTGACCCACAAACTCCTCCACCCAGAACCTGCCCTCCTCCCACCCTGTGCCTTACTGAACCCACTGCCCCACTGCTCTGGTTGAGCATTGAGCCAAAGGGCAGGTCCAACAATCCTTCCACCTTTGGGGAACTTCGTGGACCTGCTCTGACCACACTAGACCCACCTATCCATGCTGGACTACCATGAGTCCCTGCCCGCCTGGTCTTTGACCCCCATCACTGGGCCCCTGCCTGAGGAGAGACATCCTAGAGAGCTTGGACCACCCAGAACTACATACATTGAACTCCTGACCCACTTACACCCACCAGAAAAATAGCATAGAGAGAGACTCCATCGACACCCTCTGGAAAAAGCGATAGGAAGATGGCAATAGAAGAAAACACCTAGCAACAGAAAGACAAGCATGATGCCACCAGAATCTAGGGACTCTACACCAACAAAATGATAGAGGCCCTCAAGGACAATATGAGAGAATCTCTTAAAGAAATGAAAGGAAAAACAAACAAAAAATAGGAAAAAATAGAGAAAAAGACCAAGTAAAAAAATGCAAGAAATGAACAAATCTCTTAAAGAAAGTAAGGAATGCTAAGAAAAAACATCAAACAGTTGAAAGAAACAACTCAAACAGTTCAAGGAAATGTGGGACACTGTGAAAAGGCCAAACCTAAGAAAAATAGGCATAAAAGAAGGAGAAGAAACCCAGCTCAAAGGTGCAGAAAACATATTTAACAAAATCATTGAAAAGAACTTTCCCAATCTGAAGAAGGACATGCCCTTGAAAGTACAAGAAGCATACTGAACATGAAATAGACTGGACCACAAAAAAAAAAAAAAAAAGGACCCTTCCCAAAAACAACTAACATACAGAATTAAAAAAAGAATATTAAGAACAGTAAAGGAAAAAGGCCAGGTAACATATAAAGGCAGATCTATCGAAATTAAACCTGACTTCTCCATGGAAACTCTCAAGTCCAGAAGAAATCAGAGAAATGTCACCCTTTAAAATAGCCACAAACAACATAAAGTATCTTTTGGTAACGTTTACCAAACCAGTGAAAGACCTATCTAGCAAGGACGTTGTGTCTTTAAAGAGAGAAATTAAAGAAGATACCAAAAAATGGAAAAATCTCCCATGCTCTGGATAGGTAGGATAAATAGTAAAAATGGCGATCTTGCCAAAAAGCAATCTACAGATTCAATGCAATCCCCAACAAAATCCCAGCACAAATCTTCACTGACCTTGCAAGGATAATAATCAACTTTATATGGAAAAACAAGACCCGGGATAGCCAAAACAACCCTGTACTATAAAGGAACTCCAGGAGGCATCACTATCCCCAACTTCAAGCTCTACTATAGAGTCATAGTCCTGAAAAACAGCTTGGTATTGTCAGAAAAATAGACAGCTAGTCCAATGGAATCGAATTGAAAATCCTGATATTAAACCACACACCTACAGACACCTGATTGACAAAACAGTTAAAATGATACAATGGAAGGAGGAAAGAATCTTCAACAAATGGTGCTGGCACAAATGGATGGTCGTGTGTAGAAGACTGCAGATAGAGCCATGTTTATTGCCATGCACAAAACGCAAGTCCAAATGGATTAAAGACATCACCATAAATCCAGCCACACTGAACCTCTTAGAAGAGAAAGTGGGAGGTACTCTTGAACAAATTGGTACAGGAGACCATTTTATTGACACTGAGATCGACAATTAATAAATGGGACTGCCTCAAACTGAGAAGCTTCTGTAAGGCAAAGGACACAGGTTGACAAGAACAAATGGCAGCCTACAGACTGGGAGGAGATCTTCACCAATCCTACATCTGAGAGGGCTGATCTCCAAGATATACAAAGAACTCAATAAACTAGTTGCCAAAACACCAAATAACCCTATTAAAAATGGGGTACAGAACTGAAGAGAATTCTCAATAGAGGAAATCAAAAAGGCTAAAGACACTTAGAAAGAGCTCACCATCCTTAGCTATTAGGGAAATGCAAATCAAAACAACTCTGAGATACTATCTTAGTTCTGCCAGAATAGCTAAAATTAGAAACACCAATGACAACTTATGCTGGAGAGGATGTGGAGAAAGGGGAACACTCCTTCACTGCTGGTGGGAGTGTAAACTTGTACAGCCATTTTGGAGAACAGTATGGCGGTTCCTCAGGAAAATGGGAATCAGTCTACCACAGAACCTGGCAATCCCCCCCCTTAGGCATATACCCAAATGATCCACATCCATGCAACACAGCCATTTGTTCAACTATGTTCATAGCAGCATTATTTGTAATAGCAAGAAACTGGAAGCAACCTAGATGCCCCTTAAGTGAAGAATGGATAAAGAAGATCTGGTACATTTACAAAATGAAATACTACTCAATAGAAAAACAAAAACAAAACAAAACAAACAAAACAACAAGAAAAAAAACAATGGAATCTTGAAATTTGCAGACAAATGGAGGGAACTTGAAGACACCATCCTGAATGAGGTAATCCAGTCACATAAAGAGGAACAAGGTATGTACTCACTCATATATGGATTTTAGATGTAGAGCAAAGAATAACCAGCCTATAATTCACACCACCAGATAAACTAGGATACAAGGAGAAATCTAAGAGATTCATATAAGATCTCTCATAGAAGGGGAAAGGGACAATATCTCCTGAGCATACTGTGAGTAGTGGGGATCAGTGAGTGGAGAGGGAGCTAGGAAAAAGAGAAGGGCAGGAAAGGATAGTACATGGAACTAGGAAATTTAGTCAGGGGAGGAATAGATGAGAGAAAAAAAAAAGAGAATGAGAAATACCATAAAAGAGGGAGCCATTATAGGTTTGAAGAGAATACTGACTCTAGAGAAATGTCCAGAGACCTACAAGACTAATCCCAACTAAAAATTTGAGCAACAGTGGAAAGGCTACCATAAATGCCCTTCCCTGATAATGAGATTGATGACTAACTTATCCATCATCATAGATCCTCATCTATTAGCTGCTGGAAGCAGAGAAAGACACCCACAGATAAACACTGAGCCAAACTAGAGTCACTAGAATCCAGAGGCAGAGAGGGTGGACAAGATCAGGCTACAGAAACCCACAGAGACAGCTGATGAAGAAGGAGGAGCTAATGGGCCCCCAGACTGATAGCTGGGAATCCAGCATCAGACTAACTCAGACCCCCTGAACATGGGTCTCAGTTAGAAGGCCTGGGCAGTCTAAGGGACCTCAGACAGTGGAAACAGGATGTATCCCTGGTGCACAAAAGAACTTTGGGAGCACATTCCCCATGGAGGGATACTCCCTTAACCTAGAGACAGGAGGGAGGGCCTAGACCCTACTCCAAATGACTTGACAGATTTTGATGATCCCTCCTGGAAGGCATCACCTTCCCTGTGAAGTGAAGGGGGATGGGAGGGTCAGAGAAAGGGGGGAGGGGAGGGAGAGGGAACTGGGATTGATCTATAAAATAAGAAAAAAAAACTTTAGTTTAAAAAACAAAAACTTCTAGGAAGGAGAAAAATGGAATTGGCAGTATTTTTAGGGAAACGTTGCTCAAAAGAGTGTTTTAGCTGCTGTTTCTGAGAAGGTCAGATTTCCCCGAATTGAACCAATGCTGCCAAGAATGTGTTGTCATCACTATTCTGGTCATTAGACAAGAGGCATGCTGGTTACTATTATGCTAGATAGCAAGAGGGAAGGCATCCAGCACATTTGCTGAGCACAGAGCTCAGCCTATATCCTGGCTCAGATTTTGTTTAAGTCACTGATGTGTCTCTGAATTTTGCAAATTAAGGGGTCATGAGTGTCACATTTAATGATCAGTGTTGAAAAATCATTGTACAGCTTTTACAGTGGTTCCTCTATCATGGTTTCTGTCAACCAGCAGTGCTCTATGCAGAACCAAAGTCCAAATAAGATTTTGGGCTTTGTTGTTTTTCCTTCCAGTACTTTCCGATCCCTTCAACTCTGGGATCAAGCACATAAGCTAGCGAAGCTGACATGCCTACGGCATCTGTGGCATTATGACGTCATTGAGGAGCACATTTTACCTAGCATCCACTGGCAGCACACTGCAATGTGTAACTTGCAGATGTCACTCTAACAGAGGATTTTCAATCACTCATTTGAGTAACTGGGTGCCATTCCCCACTCCTCAGTCCAAAGCTGAATAACACCCAGCGTATCTTTGGTGATGTGAAAGTGAATAAAATATATTTGGAGTTAGTATGAGCTTATCTTTAAATCTTAACTTTCATGTTTTAAAATTTTAGCCTAGGGCCAACTAGTTGTGACCCAGAAAAGTGAAATATAAGCATTCTCATTTCAGATTCAGTTTGAAAGTGAAACAAAACAAATGGCAAAACAAACCATAAAACACATTTCTGGAAGAAAAATGACTGGAAGACTACATATATTTTAGTGCTGATTTGTAAAAAAAAAATCAAACAAGAAGTATTTTTAAACCAATGTTTACGGATATTCTGTAATATTATATCACCCTTGCATGTAGAGAAATGAAACACTATCCAGGTGTCAAGATTAAATGTGTTTATTTTGTGTCAGTGATACAATGGTATATTAGATACCAGCACTCCAAGCTACACACCTATGCATTTGCCTCTAACCCTTCACACACTGTCAATCTCCATTGAGCTAACATTCCACCATTGAGCCTTCTATGTCTAGCAAAGTCAGAGTTCAAGTTTTAAAAGAAAGCAAGGAACAGAAGAAAGGACAGGACACTAGAGCTCCACTTTGTGCTGTCAGTGTCTGCAGAAGTATCCGGGTGTCTCAAATGAATGCTTATTATCTTCAGCAGAGGGGGAAATGATAATGGGAACACTAGTAATGGCACTACCAAGAAAGAAGTGAATGCAGATTAAAGAAGCATTTCAGAAGGGACAAGTTAGTTTCTCCTCGGAGTTAAGAATCCACATGATAGCATGGATACAGGACACTGAGGTTAAATTGTTCAATTTGTGGGCCACACACTTCAGCGTATTGGCTAATACATTTTTGCACCGAAACAGAAGCAGTACAGGTTTTATGTTCTACCATTACACTTCCAGGTTTTTCACTTATGAATATACCTGCCAACCTAATGATTCTTGCATGCATTAGTTTGCTTTTGTAGAGTTAAGTTTATTTCCCCACCCCACCCCCCACTCCCGTGAACACTGCACTGTGAACTCTTTGCCCAACTTTAAGAGAATGTTGCTAAGGACAGCTCCGTGCCACCTCAGGACAGAAATGACCTGTCCCCTCTCTCCAGGCGACTGATGGACCAGTAGTGTTGATCTCATCTCTCTCATCTTACATGCAAACAGACACTGTTCTCTTAATTTCCCCCATGCCAGAGGCATACAAGTTGGCAGGTATGCTTACAAAAATGGAATCAAAATGAAAAAGAAAGAAAGGGTGGGGCAACAGAAAGAAAAAAAAAAGCTTTCTTGTTTGAAGCCTATTGTCTTAGAAGGAATCCATCGCTTTGAATTCACTTAAAGCCTGCACAGGTGAAATGTGTTTCTTTTGAGACCCCCGTCGAACTCGTGTCTGGAATTCTTCGGGCTTTTCTCTCTTCACAAGGGGTTTCTTTTCAGGAGCCTTCATCTTCCAAGACACAACCGGAGAGTTGACAGCTGCCGTCCCATAGACCTTCTGGTATTTGGTTGAGGCTACATAAGATGCTTTCACTGTTAGGACAACAGCATTCATCAGGTTTTTGGCTGCCTGGATGAGTGACGTAGCGCTGTCCAGCTGGAAAAGGAGAAACATAACATATGTTGGGTCAGTCGGGGCCTCAAAGTCACAAGGCACAGGTACAGTTTCACACATCAGGTAGTGTTGTGCTTCTGCTAGTTTGTAACACTTAAGCAAATTATAGCGAGATAACATCAGCACATTATAAACCAGCCACCTGCCTTCTCCTACCCTTGATCCCAAGATAAGCAAAATCAGATTGGTCTATGGTACGTAGGTCTCTAAAATCCCAAATACAACTGAAGAGGAAGCACTATTCTTAGCATGTATGTATCCTCACGGGGAATATATATTATTAGCCTCATTCACCATGGTAGCAGTTACTCAAATTGTTTGAACAGTATTTGGCAGGCACTGAATGCTTTTTAAAGAAGCCACAAAGTTAACATTTCAGTTTTATGCCCCTACCCTCTGGAAGCAACTTTATACATTAGTTTTACTTCCTGGCCGCTGGGCTGGTAGAAATGAAGACACCAGCCCACATATGATTTGTACTTATTGATCGTAGAGTATGCACTTCAGAACAAAATTCTGTGAAAACATCAGTCACTGTGGCATGATTTTCTGGGTTGGAAGGTATTCAGAAAGGCTCACATGCCCATTTGTTCATTATACTTTGCACTGAGCACTACCCCAATTTCTAAAGTACTTCCCCATTTAATTCTTTAAAGTGTTTTCTCTAATGCTACTTTTTGATGAGTGATGTGGCTCAGGAACTTGTTTAGCTTTAAATTAATCACATTTGGTTCGTACTGCCACCTATTGGATGGGGTAATTAAAAGAACAAACAAAAAAACAAAACAAAGCAAAACAAAACATAAAACCCCAAAAACTTCCATAATGAGCAAGGGGGATCAAGACCATGATGGGAAAAACCACAGACACAGCTCACCCAAGCTAGTGAGGCACCCTGGTCTGACAGCTGGGGAGCCTGCATCAGACCAAACTAGGTGCTCTCAATGTGGGTGACAGTTCTGTGGCTCAATCTGTTGCCCTGACAGTGTAACCAGGATTTATCCCTGGTGCAAAACTGGCATTTTCGAGCCCAAACAGGGGAGAGAGGCCAGGTCCTGCCTCAAATTGGGATGCTAGACTTTATTGACTCCCCAAGGAGGGCCTTACCCCATCTGAGGAGTGAATGGGGGGCGGAGTAGGGGAATAGAAGAAGGGGGAGAGGAAACTGGGGTTGATATGTAAAGTGAAAAAAAAATTTAAATTAAAAACAAACTACTATAACCAGTCAGTCATTGAAGAGGCCAATGGAAGAGACCAAGAGTTGAGGCCAGGCAGAGCATGGTAGGTGGGTGGATCCTGCCGGCTTCACATAGCTAGGTATAGGCTAGAGAGGACTATATAAGTGAGAACATCTCTAAAAAATGAAAAGGGGTCATGGGCTACATGGACAGAGCTTTGTCATAATAAACAACAATAAATAGTAAAATAATAATAGGGTTTAAAGCCCACCACTTGCCCAGCAATTTGAAGTTTACCTAATTTCTGCTATTGGCTAAGCCATTTGATACATAGTGTATCCTGAGCCATTTAATGTCTGTTTCAATTCTGCCAGAATCAAAAACAGAAACATCGTAATCTAATGAAGGAAACAAATCACTAGCTAGACTGGAAAACCTTACTCCAGTTTCAGGCGTGTTTGAGCATGGTAAATCATTCATCAGTTGCTTTGCAGTAAGAAAGAGAGAAGGCATCTCACAGTTCAGAGAGCTGAACTTGAGACCCTCCTCTGCCCTCCTGTGTTAGGTACCGCCTATGTAACCTGTGTGCCTAGACTATGGCTACGTGAAGAAATACAAATGGAGCACAGAGCAGTGTAAGGGTTAGTGGTTAGCAACAGCTTCAACAACGGAGACTCTAAACCCTGTGCCTCCACCCTTCCGTGGGACTGACATTCACATTGCTTCATGCCTTCTCTTGCCATCAAAGTGCCCACCACTTAGTAACTGAGAGTCATTGAAAGTTGGGCCAATGACTCTCTGATGCCATTACTTTGACAGTTTGTGGCTCCCTATCCTTCATAAAAGCTAAAAAGAGGTTTTCCACTGGGTTATAAATTATTTCAATCCCCAGGCCTTCTAACTGAGACCCACGTTCAGGGGGTCTGAGTCGGTCCAGTGCTGGATTCCCAGCTATCAGTCTGGGGTCCCTCTGACAGTGGAACCAAGATGTATCCCTGGTGCACAAAAGGACTTTGGGAGCACATTCCCCATGGAGGGATACTCCCTTAGTCTAGAGAAAGGAGAGAAGTCCTAGTCCGTACTCCAAATGACAGATTTAGATGACCCCTCCTGGAGGACATCACCCTACCTGTGGAGTGTGGGGGGATGGGATGGGAGGGTGGTGGGGGGGGCATGAGAGAGTGGGAGAGAGGGAGGGATGGAGAAGGAACGGGGATCGATATGTAAAATAAGAAAAATAAATAAAAATGATTGCAATCTAATGAGCAGTTATTCCATCATCTAAAAGCTTGGAATCTGATAACTGAAAAAATATAACATTCTTTGTATATATGAGTACTAATGAGTTGATGCTCTGTCACGAAAAGTAAGACTATATAATACTACAGAAAAGTAACAGTTTGTGGTTCTAAGCCATGAGTCAGTGGAAAGAATGAATCACCGTGTGGTTTAATTTAACCAAGTAGAACTTTTAGTATTTCACTTCACCATCTCGGTCAGACTGTACAAGGTGCATATATCCCAATAACAGCCTGATCTGTGCAGGTTAGTTTATGCCACCTATGTTTCTAAAGCTAACTTTAATGGAAAAATTCTATATTACCCAATATTAAGATCAGAAAGAAGCCAAGATTGTCAATCTACAGTCTTTGGATTACCATGTTAAGAATCCCCAGGGAAATTCTACTTTTCAGGCCAAAAACAAATTAAAAATAAAGATTATTTGTGTAACAAATTAAAAATAAAGTTAAAAAACATTTCCATTTTTAACAAGCAATCTAGGGATTCTGATAGATATACCAAAGTTTGGGGACAACTAAATTAATGAAACCCAAAGATGACCATCGGCATATTTTACCAATTGCTTTCAGTACTTCACAATATCTGACTGAATTCCACATTTTCAGTTTTTCCTTGTATCCCTCCAAATGGAGAGATAAGTAATAGATGGAGATAAGACAACATGTTGGACCAAGTAGATCACATCCATCATGGTATTTGCCCAAGCTGGATAGATTATTTCCCTATGCCCTTCATCCTTAACTATGATCACTTCCACATCAGTCTGTCAGGTTTCAAAAATAGCCAATATTTATTCATAAGGTTAGTCAATTGTATGCTGTACTATTGGTAAAATAGACAGTAAAGTTATATGTCAAGGGTAATATTGCTTTGGGGGTTATGATATAATTAGTAGACTAAGATAAGATATTATATCTGCTATAATATTGAATGGCTCTTGAATAGAGTATTTTGGGGGATAGAATGGATTTGAATAATTTGGAGCCTTTTTTTAAAAAACACAGATTCCATTTTTAGGTACATGGGATCTAATTCTGCAACAAACGTAGGGAAAGTGTCTCTTCTTCAGAACCCATTTGTTCTCCCAGCCTGATACTGGAGTCCTGTGAATAAACCTCATATATTGTTGAAAGTGAGATGGTTCTGAAATCAAAACCAGTGGTTTTGCCCAAAACACCTGCTAAGGTAGATATTGTAAGAAGACCTAGGCAACCAACCTTGAACAAAGTTACAATCAGACAATGAGCTGAATAAAAAAATTTAATATCAAATGTGACTTTAAAAAACATTGAATTCCAAAAGAATATGTTGTCCTGTGCTCTAGATCTACTTTTTTGACTTGGCTATTTTTAAGCATGGGTTAATTTTCTTTTAATTTCAAATTTTGTTTATTTTTGTTCAAAATAGCTTCTAACTGAAAAGTTTTAGGTGAAATTTTAATCCTCAAGAGATATTAGAAAGAGTAAAGATATGTGGCATAGTTTCTTCTAGCAGGGTTTAAGGACACCTATTTAGCATAATTACTTTCTATTTTCTGATGTTTTACTCTAACAGTGGCATTTTCAAACAAGATGAGTAAATTAACATATGTAAGTGAAGTTCTAATAATAATAACTGACACTAATTGAGCACTTAGGAGGAGGTGCCTGGCATGGCCTTAGTTATGTTAATTAAATTATGTGATTCAATTTTCAAAACTTCTCAAGTAGCAAAGATTGTTGCACTCATTTTACAGGCAAGGAAACTGCTGTTAAGGGATTCAAACCACTTCCGTCTTTTGGCAAGGTCTGAAAGCCTGTAGACAGCGTAACCCCCTGGAAGCGCTACATAAACTCTGAGGTCTTATTTCTCAGCTACTACCTGTGGGCCAAAAAGTCTCTTCTCCCAATTTTCCTGCTGGACATGGAAGCCTGATACTGATCAACTCTAAAATACCCAGTCATCATCATCACCACAGTTTATGATTGATGGTCTCTGTCTCATGGGCCATGAAGATTTTTATCTTATTTTAAGAGTGTGAATCCTCCTTGTGCAGAGAGTTTGATCTTATGTTCCTTGCCCAATGTTTAACTGTCCACAGTAACTTTTGATCTATATCTTGGGAGTCTTGGAGTCACACTCGGGACAACAGAGCCTGCAAGGCAACCTACGTTCATCTACTACCCAATGTTACAGGCAGGTTTTTCCCGCCGGCTGCCACTGGTCCTGCCGCCACGGTCCCGCCGCCACGTGAGCCCCGAATAACACTCAGAGACTCTGTATTTGATACAATCCTGTTAGCCAATTACCATTATTGTTTATGGGCTAGCTCTGTCTTAATTATTAACCCATTTCTACTTATCTAAGTATTTCCACGTGGTCATCTTATGGGGAGCCTCGGCCGGTGTCTTCCTTCCTCCCCGGTCTACAACTTGACTCCTCCCAACTACTTCCTCCTTCCTCCTAGTTTCTTAGTTCCTCCTATCTTCCTTTTCTATTGGCCAAAAGGGCTTTATTAATTAACCAGTACGAAAAACATATTTACAGAATAACATCTCCCATCAACCCAACTCTATTTCGTTAGCCGTTTAAGTGGGTCTCTGCCTTGATCTGAGTCTCCTTAAAATGGATTGAGAATGTAACAATATCACCAGCATTCCTCAAACATTCAACATGAGCTTCTCTTTCTAGTGTAAAGCCCAGTTATTTATGAAAAACTCCTCTGTCCCTCCTGGTGATCTTTGCACTCAGTCTAAGAGCAACTGTTCGTTTTTAAGATACTTTTAAAATTATGAGCCTACATTTAGCAAATCCGACCACATGACCACTTTTCTCTCATTTAGATGGACAAGCAGAACCAAGAGTGGTCATGTATCTCTCCCCGTGTGAGTTTTAAGAGTAACGCATGGACCACTACAACTCCACAATCAGGGTTTAAACTTAGGAAGCCTGATTTGAGAACCCACATTGTGGCCATTTCTCACACTGCCCAACTGCTCACTCACTCTACAATCCTCTTTAGCTGTGCTGGACTCACAGTCTTCACTTGTCCCTAGCCACAGAAATTAGAATTCTCCTAATTCTGTCACTAATCTTTCAAAATATCAAATTACTATTTTAAAAAAGGCAACAGATGTTTCCTCACATCTTGTTCTATTACAGTCCGTGAAAGCAAATAAGGGTAAGTTAAACTGTTTCTGAGGCATTTTTTTTTCTGGCCTGTCTCCCCCACCCCGCCCCTGCCACTGCTCCAGTTCCGAACTTCCCATAGCTTCCATCACAAAGCCACACAGGAACAGTCTTCTTGTTCCCTGTCCTCCTTTGTGTCTTGAATAGAGGGAAGGCTTTCCTGAATGTAATTCTTGCTATCACTGATATGCCCAGTGCTGCCTATTTCTTTATGACTTTAGAGCTGAAAAATAACATGATAGGTGCCTGAAAGGAGTTATGAGGAAACTACTAAAACCTTGAATCGCTGCTGGTGGACTATTTATTAAATCTGGGCTTGCACTGACCAGGGAACATTTCAACAAAACTGAGTACCAATGCATAACTCAGTCCCACCCTTGAAAGCTGCGCTAAAATATTCCCCCCTTTTCCTATATTCTTGCTCCATTTTTCCATCCACTCATTTTCCCCAAGAAGTTATTTTTTCTATGTTGTAACAACCACTTAAGTGATGGAATATGTAAACATGAATAGACTCATATGCAGACTGTCTGCATATGTTACAGAAGATCCAGAAAAGATGGCACACGTTTGAAAAAGCCTAACTTTCTATGAGGAGCGTCTTAGTAGGGTGTGGGGTGCTCAAGGAATCACTGAAACAGAAGATGTACTTTGAGTCATGTAGGGAGGGATAAGGCAGGGAAACGAGTGTCCTGGTGATCACAATTCCAAACGTCTTCAGTGTCTTAAATTCCCATTGCCTTTGGCTTTAAGTTGATGTACCTAAGCAAGACTGAGAACTTAAGAAAATGTTGAGATCTCGCAAAACTGAGTTTAATTTCTGCCTAAGTGGGGTTGAGGCACGTGTGTGTCTTATCTAACTGGAGCTGTCTTAGAGGCCATCAGGAACATTGCAGTGATTCTTGGGAACTGGTTATGAAAATTCATATATTCTATTTATATTAATAAATCACTCTAATTTCACATATACATACACACATAAAATGTATATTCATTTGTTTTTATTCTCTTCATGTAATCTTATTTACATGGCAAGACAAAAGAATGTAAAATAAAATCCTAAATTGTTTTCTCTCTGTACATTCAAAAGTTCAGAATGTTTACTTAAAAAAAAAATCTCGGCATAAGGCTTTCAGGATAAGAATCAATATCCTTTTAATAATCTAAGACATGACATTATCAAGAAAGTTCCTATTTGAATAGAGAATAGCTTTGACTAGGGAATTGTGAAAGAATTAGCTATCCAGAACAATGGGATGCTTGCTGGAGCCAATGAACAATAACAAAAGTGCTGTTTATGGTTCATAGTTTCATTTAAGAGATGACTAAAAGTGCAAAATGTAAAAGGAGTGGAAAACCCACTGGACTAAGGGATCCAAAAGCTCAGTGTTTCAGGATGTCATTCACAAGGGTCAGGTAAGTAAGCACAAAAGATCAGAATGTCAACTGTTCACTCAGTGAATTCATTTACAGTAGCCTTGTGCTTGGGAACCATTTTAGGACAGTATGTTTACATTCAAATAAGATGACTAGGGCCAAAAAAATATAATGGAATGTAAAAGGACACCCCACAGAAATAGAAAATGTTCCCTGATTAAAAATAATGGGGAATATCACGGCAATACTGGCCAGATGAAAACATAAAACTAGGCAAGTCCATTCGGAACCTGGTTTGGAAACACAAACACTTGAGAAGGGTGTTTGATGACAGTCAGGTGTTCGGCAGCCTAGAAGAAAGCGCACGTTTTTGTCACAGCTGAAGCTATTCTGCTTTCATTACGTCCACTCCAAGCTAATAAAAGTGAATATAAAACTAGAAATAAGATCCACAAATATGGCAGAAGTCCATTTTAGATACTTGCAATATTTCTGAGTGGCTAAATAAGATAGCTTTCGTACAGAAAAGGAAGTGGTTTTAGTGGCACTAGCCTACACATTTTCCTATGCGAGGAAATTGAGAATAATTTTATTAAAAAGCAGATACATTCAGAAAATTACAGCTGGCCTTTAGTTATATTTAAACTATCAACCATCCCCACCCCAACAAAAATGCCACACATTGCTTGCGGGTGTGGGGAGATTTTGCCACAAATCAGCTTTGCTGTTAACGGAAAAGCTAGAGACCTAGAGCAAAAAGGCCTACTAGCTGTCAAGAAGAACATTTCGTGTATGCTTCTTTTTTAAAAAATAAATCCATGAGAGTCTGAAGAGGTATTTGATCCCCTTAGAAACAATGATACATGTAAAATACCTTGAAATATCTGCTTCCTCTTTTCCAGAATTTATATTAATAACACCTTTTTAAAAAAAAAATCTCTAGCAACTCAGGAGCAATAAATAGCTCAGACAAAGACACGGTAAAAGGTTTATCCATGTCCCGTCTTCCCCAACATAAGCCATCTCTGGATGTTTATATACTGCTAAAAAAGGGAGAAAGGAGATTTCTACCGTGGCAAGTTACAACTTTGCTGCTCACTCCGTTCACCTCCTCAGATATCAATAATGAGATAAAGTTAGCAAGCAGGCTTTCCTCTGCTTAAGACAGATTTGAGTAGTAGTACCAAATAGTAATTTATTAATCAATCAGAATATTTTGTTTTCTCAGAACTGGCTAAGTGACAAAGAGGTAACATATTTACTTCCCTCCTACAAGAGTTGACATTCTGACAGAATTGTCAAAGACAATGTGGTACCATTTACAGCATAGATAAATCATCAACTATGTTAGGACTATATCTATACATGCTTTAATACCTTTTGATTTCACTACTACCCATCAGACGATTGACAAATACATCTTATTTTAATGACACATTCCCCCTTTTCTTCCAATGACTGGTTTTTAGGAACAGATTGTGCACTTCTTAGTAATGGAACTTTGTTATGAGTTTCCAATTAAGTAAATTGTTAATGACCAACCATAAGTATTAACAGAAGTACAAGTTATTTTAGACAACTATTTAAAAATCACATCAGAAAATCTACCAGCATACCAAGAAACTAACAGCTGAGCAGTTAGTTTGTCCTAGAGTTATTCTTCTTAACTTGATAACTCAGTCTTGTCTGACAAATGTTTTCCTTTTAAGTAGGGAATCAATCATGACGGAACGGAGTACAAGAGGTCTCTTGTTTTCTTCTGTAGGGGTTACCTGAGCTCTTCCAGAGAGGCAACAG
Source organism: Cricetiscus sungorus (assembly GCA_030556225.1). Classification (NCBI taxonomy): domain Eukaryota; kingdom Metazoa; phylum Chordata; class Mammalia; order Rodentia; family Cricetidae; genus Cricetiscus; species Cricetiscus sungorus. Next base: position 6,167,312 of record JANBXA010000202.1, on the reverse strand, counting down.
ATGCTCTACCAACACTGAAAGCCATTCCTGAGAAAATCTGTATGTAATGGCCAAAGATTAAATTGGAAAAGATCTTAACAGTCTCATACAGGCTAAGGAAAATGTCTCCAAAGCCTCGCTGAGAAATTTACCAATTGGTTCCCAGGTAACTCTCCACTGAATGTATTTGTGTCTTGGATTTTTAATTCATTTAGGTAGGTAGTGGTGCTTCATAGTCGGCCAGTTCACTGATTAACTGTCTTCATTTGCATTTTTTCAATTATAGGTAAGTAAACCTTGGGGACTCCCATGAAGGCTTAATTACAGTCAACAAATATTCTAAATATGGCTTAGAGCCATTTTTCTCTACCCGTAAAGGCTGAATGATTTTTGCTCGACCCCAAACAAGGGATTCTTGCTACACTGGAGATGCTTTGGCTCTTGTAAAATTAGGAGCAATTATGCCTCGGACACCTAGGAATTCTCCCACCTTCCAACTCCTTTCACCATCCCACCATTCAGGACCGCATGACCTATTGAACTCTAAAATGTTTGCTTCCATATGACAGAAGACTTGTAAGGAAATAAATGCATCAGTTGAAAAAAAATGACCTATGGATTTTCCCACTGACACCATAACAGGGAGTACTGGATAGTACCTTGGGCAGAGTCTCTGCTTTTGTGTCATGGCATAAGTACACTGCACATACATTTGATGTGTCATCACTGATTATATGTATCACTACGCTTTACTTGGCCACCTTGGTTTCTTTAGCTACCCTTCAAAGGACCAAGGCTTCTTTTTGTCTTCCCTCTAGAGAGCATCACTACCTTAACTATCCCTTTTTTCCAAAGACTATACTCCCCATGTTTTATGACAAGGAGGCAGTATAAGAGAAACGCTCCTCCAATAGCAATGAATTCCTAAGGTATGACTCAACCTGAGTATAAGATACAATGGGACTGATCATTAACAAGCTACTAAATGCAGCTCTACTTAGAAATCTTGATCTTTATACTACTCAAGAATGTTTACTGCAGCATTGCTTGGAGTAGAAAAAAAAAAAAAAAAAAAAAGCAAGTATCTATAGCCACACTAACTGGATAAGCCATGTAACTATCCACATGATGAGCTAGTAGCAAAATAAATGTAAGCTGTATGTAGACACATGGAAAGTTAGTCATAATAAACTGTTAAGTGAAAATGATCTCCTACTGACCACAACACAGTATAATTTAATGTCATCTTAGATTACTAAGTGTTAAATGTGAAAATGCCCTTGGTTCAAGGACTTAGCATGTATCGGGTCCTCAGCTCTATCTCTGAATTTTATTATTACTGTGACTTTTCATTCTCTAAACTTTTAATCCTATTTCAGTCTTTTTTTAATTACTACTCCTCTAGCCCCCACCCTTCATTTAGTAATTTGGATGCTTATTTTACTCTTCTTTTACTGAAATTGTCTTCAATTAACACTTTCTACCTGTCATTAGCAGAAGTTTATACTTTCATGGATAAGACATAAAACATTTTCAGAAAGTACAAAACATAAAAATGCCTGCATACTTTTTAGCACTAATAAAACCTTCAGAATACAGAAGTAATCAAGAGTCAATACATAAGTTATTGAGGATCTTAGATAAAACTCTGATGCCCCAAATATCTAGCAACACTTAGGGCTTGGGAGTGGTTTCAAAGAGGGTCTACTGGGAGGTGGTAAGAATTAATCTAGCTAAGAAACCAACATTTACAATCTAATTTCAAAAATATTAAATAAAATAACCAATACACGATAAACTACACAACCACTTAACATAAAATTCCAGTAATTCAAGCTATACTTTTTGTTAGATATTATTTATAGTAATGTCTTCTAAAAAATAAAAAGGTGACATCTTAATTAAGATCCATGCCTTATTACCTAATAACTAACTGTCAATCAGTAAAGACCATCATCTCAAGGCATGGGTTATCTTCATAAAAACACAAAACACTGGGTTCCCCAGATCCTTTTCTAAATCAGTAAATCTATTTGGCTACAAAGTAGGTTACAAATGTGTAATCGTTCATCTTTAAATATGTTTTGAGCCATTGAAACTAGCACCTATCATCTCTAGTTAAGACCAACTTTGTATCAATATTATTTAAGGGGGCTCAACAAATTAAGACTTGTTACTATCACTCTACCATTATTTCCTGCATTTATTATAGTAGCCACATAAGGTAGGAAAGAGAAAATAAAAAGAGAGAGTGCAATATTTTAAAACTTAAAGATCATTAAAAGTCAAAAATGGGAAAATTCATCTTTTGGTTAACCTGTATGCACCAGGAGGAGCAAGGTTAATTGGCATGCATCATCCTTAATGCACTTATCAGATTTTCACAGTTCCCCTCTAGAATCAATACAGTCTGAGACTTGCTCTGCTGTATGTCCTGTAGGCCTTCTGTCCATACAAGTACTCTTGCAGGGCAGTCTCTGCTGGATTCATATCAGCTCTTTTAATTGCAATTAACAAAGCCCTCTTTATTTGTGGTTTTGTCTCCATCAGTTTCCATGATCCAAAGACAATTTTGGTCTGGAATTACCAAATAGAATGTTCTATGAATAAAACATCTCAAGTTTTAAATTGTGTACTGTTCCTAGAGGCATGATGAAAACTTGTACCAATTCTTTTCTCAGTGAATGAATCAAATCTTTGTTCAGTGTGTATCCAATAGTCACTCAATAGCTGAGACTATTGATTATACCATATAGAACTCCTTATGCCCACGTTTCAGTTATCTACTTGGGAATTCTCTGATGTCATTAAGTGGAGCTACTGTATATTAATTATCATTTTTCTCCAATACAATAATTATCTTCTTACATAGTTCATGAATAATGATCTCTGATATAAAATTAAAAAAGCCTAAGTGAAGTATTAGAAATATCCATAGCTATATAAAATAATTTAGTACATTAAGCAAAAAAAAATATCAGACCTTTTTTCATTATAAAAATGAGAATTAAGACAAAAAGAAAGTTCCATAATTCAAGTGTTCATAAGAGTCCCTCAGTATAATGCATGGTAATCTTAATCAAATTAGTTTTAAATTAGAGCAGCTGATCCATAGCTTTTTATAATTGAACATACATTTCTGTCTACTTCAACACACACAAAAAAAATCACCTACAAACATTTTCCTTCATTCTTGTCACTGATTTTCCCCTGTGAACGATCACCCCAACCACTTCCATGTGATCAGTATGGGTGCCCGCTATAGGTTAGGATATGGGCTTCACTTTGACCAAGTATACAATTTATGCAAGCATAAATTCAGTTCACTTCTATATCTATCCCATTTCAAGTGCTTGAGTTACTTTTTTCAAAGATCCTCTGTAATTTGGAGAATAATGTAATCTTCTGCAGATCTTTTCTTATTGACTTCTTCTCTAGTTAGTAGGCACCCCATGAATCACTCCACCCCTTCCTAGAACCCACTCCTCCCACAGACCGCTCCCTCTCAGTCAGCAGCCCTTTCTTCATACTGCTTAGATGAAGTACCCTGAATCTTATGATGCATTTTGCTCTCTCATTTTCCATCATCTCTTCTCCCCATAACTTTAATACACTTGCTACTGGAACCCATCTCACTTCTGTCCCCTCATCATCCACTCTAGTCAACTCTTCAGGCATCATTGCTAGTTTTTTTTCAATACTTTCCCCTGGCACTCTCCTTGCTTTCTACTCCTTACCCATTTCACTAGTCAAGCAAAAGCCAGGACTATCGCCTAAAATGAAGCTAGCCTGTCACTTCTCTCATCATCCTCTTCCAGTGGCTATCTACTATCTCAGTCTCAATCTGTATCTCATTCTAATTCATAGCAAATTCTAATTCAGGTGTCATGGTGAAAACTAAACTAAAAATAATTTGTAAATTTCGAAACACTCCCATTCTGGTGGCCTCTGTCTGTTTTCTTCTTTCCCTTATAAATATCTTCCAGTCTTGTCAGCTAATCCATACTTCATCTCATTCACATTTCCCCACCCACCTGCCATATTCCAAACACCTCCAACAGGGCCTTATTAAATTACTGTGACATTAAAGACTGGGCAAGAGAAATAGAAAGACATACATGAAATTAAGATGCAATAAGTAAACTAGTACACATTCCTTCTAACCAATCATCCTCCCAAGGAAGTAGGACCATAAGTCTGTCAGAAGAGTAAAAAAAGCACATAACTGACAAAGTAAGCTTGAGCCAAACTGAAATACACATTGATTATATGCTCTCCTCCATCACTGTGCTTTGAGTAGATTTTAAAACCAGCCTTCTTATCCACAAAACATTTCATAAATAAAAGACTATCTGCTCTATTCAGAGTACTAATGTCAGCAAGGAACTTAGGTATAGTTGCTAGGCATCATATTAGCATCAAGCAAATTCTCTTTGATCTTTAAAACAAGTACATAGGAGCATCCCTTCTCTATATATGAAGAAACTGAAATAGAGAAAATTTATATTTGTGATGAGGGTCATTCTACTGTGACAGTATTCTTTGAAGAGGGGAATCCATTACAGTTTCTTCTATTCTACTCTTTAGCATTCTGAGTATAGTAAAAGTAATATTGTAGTTAACACACCCTGTTAAACATTCTAATTGCTCACAAGCACGAGCCATGTGACCAAGAAGTCATCAGGGTCACAGAAAGGAAGTTACCCCACACAAACAACAGCCTTGCCATCGTGTTTCATGAAAGCTGTTCACTGACTGAGTGGTGGGGATATATCATCTTCTGACTGTGATTTGCTTTCCAACAACTAACCCCCCCAAAAAAAGCTTCTCCATTGTCAAAGGAGACTTGGTTAATGACTTCCAATTTTCTCATCTGAAGATTTCACACATAGCACTTCCTGTTTTTCAAGAAGCTAGGAAGAGAAATGATTTTAAATTTTCACAATTTCAAATTTCTACATATGCTTTTTAAATTGTCATCTAGCAGACACTACAAGACAAAAATGATACAGTAAGAACTATGGCCATTATCATATTACAGCACCTGATGTGAGACATTTTCTATATTCCTTTGACTACTGCTTTGCAGAAAAGACATTCCTAAACTGTGCTCACATTTCATAAAACACAAGACTGTTCATGAGAGAAACTATCATTTACTACCTATAGAAGAATGGGGCAGCTCCTACTATATATCTCTATTTCTTCTACTATATGTCTCTATTTCTTCAACTGTAAAATGAAATTAATGACAATGTTTTTCAAAGGTTATTATGAGGTCTTAGTATGGAAAGAAAGAAGCTTAAAACACATTTTTAAAATTTTGAAGAAGTATGTGGCTAAAATTAATATTATATAATTTCATAAATTTTGGAACAGCTAGAAACCACTGGCCCAAGAAACCTGTACAGTAACAGGTATTCCAACAGATGACTCAAGTAACTGGGTATCATCAGTACTGGCAAGATAAGGAAAGAAGATTTCCAGAGAAGGTGAGTCTCCATCTTGTTCCTAATTGCATGGTGGCCTAATTACAATCTCAACTTTTTATTTTGTAAAATACTCAATGGAAATTTGTCTTTAAAGAAAACTATACAGAAAAAAATGTTTTAAGGAGTGGAAAAAGAAATGGACTAATTATTAGAATAAATTGAAGGGAGGTCATGCCTTCCACATGAACTAGAAGCTCATCCATTATTCTGCCTTTAATGACTCCATCTTGATTCTGCTGCATTTCTTGCTCCAATAAGATGAAGAGCTACTTACTTGCTATTTTGTACTCAAAAGCATTGGGGATCTTGTCTCCATAGCTATTATTCTGGCTCCTTAAATACAGGTACCTTCTTGCCCCTTACTGGTGTGTTTTCCACAAGGAATCATGATACATAAAGCATATTGGGATTAGGTGTTGGTGATAGCAGGATAAATGGCAATCAGTTCAGTAATGAATTCTTAGTTGAAGCTCCCCTTTAAACTGAAATATGAAGTGTGCCTACTGGAAACTAAAAATTGATGAGTATTTTCTTTGCTAGGTTATGCACTTTTAGATACCTCCCCAATTTGGCATATGCCCCGTGACCAAACTTATTTGACCTTTCCTGAATCAATCCTAATTTTTTTTAAAAATACTGATGTTAGCTTCACCTTCTCATTAGTAGGAGAATGACACTTAAGAAAAACCTATGAACGAAAATTATCTGATATTCAGGTAATGCCCTTTGTCCTTGTGAATCATGCATTTGGCGATGTAACACCTTTCCAAATGCCTTTAACTAAGAGAAGACACAAAGGGCATATAAGTTGGTTCTCTTTAGAATCCAGGATGTTTCCTCCTACAGGGGATTGGCCTAGTTTGGAAACCTTCTAGTTCTGCTCTCCTGTAGTGAATACACTTTATTGAAAATGTAGCAAAAACACCTGAGGGTTCCCTTCCATCTAAAACTGGAAGTATTTTTGGTTCAACAAAGGACCTGTATGGATGGACAACATATTGTCTGTACTCTCTCAAAAGATACTGAGCTACACAAGAAACTTTCATAATTCACAGATTAAAGCTAACAGAATCTTCAAAAGACAGGAAATTCATAATGGTATTGCCAAAAATCAGTAAAAAAAAAAAAAAAAAAAAAGTATTATCAGAGTTTCTGTAGAAAAGAAGCTTGAATAGAAAAACTTATTGGGAGAAAAATACTACTTTAAAACGTCAGCTACTGTGAACCCAGGAATAAAGACAAATATTTAAGAGATGCAGGTTGGTTTTAGGGAAACCTGTATGGGAAAGATGCTGCATCATACTACAATTGATGTTGACATGAAAATTTCAAGGCAAACTTTTGTTCTTGGATTCCCTGTGAATCTAGCCTTGACAAAGTTAAATCACCTACATATGTATTATAAATCTTAAGGTCCTCTTATATTTTTCCCCAAGAGATGAGATCATTAGCCTAATGTACTAGACATTATTGGAAAAGTAATATTTTAAGGAAGAAACATAGCCTATCACTTTTCTGTTTCCCTTTCTTGTTAAAACTATATTTATCTGCTCCCAACTTATCAAGATTTCAAAGTGGGCAGAATGAACAAAGTGCTATGATAATACCATTGTTTTCACAGTACTTTAAAAATCAAATTACCTGTATCAGAGCATTGAGGATAGAAATTTGCAAGTTCTTACATGTCATGAACACAATGGAATTGTTTTAAACTCCTTGTTTATACTAAGTAATGAATTTAAGCCATTTAAGCACTTAATTGTCTTTGGGAACAGGGAGTTCTGGATTGGTAAACTGGGGGGGATCTGTTACAACTAGGAAGGAGATCAAGTGATGGGTAAACAACAATCCCAATGTGTCCTTAATAGTCTTGCTTTTAGCAAAGTACATTTCCACACCCCGGTACAGCCTAACACCAAGGGATAGAGAGTGAATCTTTAAGCACAGCATCTGCCCACTTCTGCCCTTTCAGAGAGGAATAGAAAAGGCTTCAGCTCAAAGGTGTGTATATTGTGAGCCTAAGGTCAAGACGGCGACTAGTACTATCTATAGTACTCTTCCAGAGGCAATTTTGTTGACTCAAATACAGTCAAGTATCACTGACTAGAGATGAGTGGTTGTTGTAGACATCTAGTGGGGAGAGTTCAGATATGGTGTTAAACACTTTCCACAGGCAAACCATAACAATCCTTACAGAAAAGGGTTACTTGGATTACTACAGACTTGGTGAATTAGAAAAAGTAAAAGTCTTTCTATTAGGGGTCTTAGACTGCCTTTATATCCTAGGAGGGTCTCAACTTAGTCCATATTGTTGTCCCTTCTCATCTTCCTAAAGTCCAAATCCATCTGTATCAGGAAACTTTAGGAACTGGATATTAATCCATATTTGTTTTCAAACTTCAGTTTTAGAATGGGAGAAGCAAAAAAACACGAGCATCTCCCACTTTGATAGCTAATTGTTGCTTCTATAGTCTCAACTGTGAAAATCTCCTTTGTCTCAGTCATTGTTTTCCCTGATTTTATCCATCTCCTCTGCATGTGATTCCTCTAAACTTCAAAAGATACACTGTCTTTATGAGGCAGAGCCCTCCACTGGTTGCTCAGCTCTCTGAATGTCCACAGGCTTTACTAGGGCAGACGCAGTGAAAGGGAACAAGAGGGTATCTATGACATCAAAAAAAAAAAAAAAAAAAAAAAAAAGCTGTAGCATCTCTTTGGAAGGAATAAAAGTGGGGCATCTCTAAAGTGTCCCTTCTTCCTGCCTTTGAACACATCTCTAGCTTTCTGCACAGACTGACGGATGTAGGGTAACAGCTGTTATCCATGAAGGGAAAATATAGAAGAAATTTAACACTTCTAATTGATTGTTGATTCAAACATATAGTTATGCAACTAATATTTTTAATACATACCATCTAGGTCACATTTCAGGAGCATGAGCACATGAATGTTTTTTCCTAGTGAAGATGAGAATGCTAACCTGCACATTTTATTTTTCAAAGACTTTCACTTAAAGTCATCAAACAACTCTGTCAGTACCACTCTAGAAACAAATACTTCTCTGAATTTTTCTTTCCTCTCTATTTCTTCTCACATTCTCTTCCTTCCCTCCCCATTTCACACACCCACATAAATACAAATCTCTTTCACAAATTTGGAGCTATAGAGCTATTTCGTTTTGTTCTTCCTTAACTTTTCATATCAGAACATGACAAAATACACAAGGCCACTTCTCAGGTCTTTACAGTCCCACACTCTCCCTTTAAGTTCATCATTTACTGATTCCTTAGACTTACTAACCATCGTTTTTATAACATTTTTTTCTCATGTGTATCCAAGGTGTAAATGGACTATTTGATGAATGGGTTTCCATTATTGCTTCAGTCTGAATGTGAAATGTTCCCCTCAGGCTCATGAATTAGTGGCTTAGCTGCCAGCAGATAGTTTTGGGGAAAATAATTAGAATCCTAAGCGCACTAACCTAATTGGTAAATTGATCCTTGGATGGGTTCATAATATGATGGCATTACTGGGAAGTGGCAGGCCTACTTGGAAGAAAGCCCCAGGCGGCTTATCAAAGAGGCTGTCTCTTTAGGTAAGCAGCCTTCACTACATGCTTTCATTGCCACTATTTTCTGCCTCAATCTGGGCTTAGAAATAGAGTCAAGTGACTATGGCTCAATGACCAGAAAGATCAAGCAAAACAAGTAAGTTCACCCTTAAATTAATTTTTTTTCAAGGCATTTTAGGAAGAGCTATGGAACCCTAACCAATAAAGTTACCTTTAACTCTCTAAATCTCTCTAATTTCCTAACTTCTTATCTTCAAATTTTCCTTCTGAAACTTTTTCCAAGAACAGAAAGATGAGTCAGTTTGTTGCTTTGCAGATTTTGAAACAGAGGTGTGAAAGTGAATCACCTGGTGTGTGTGAAGGAGTTGGTAGTTAATTAGAAATTCCAAGATCCTACTCTCTATCACCTTTATTCAAGAAGGCTGCAGTTTAGCCCGGGTTCTGCATTTCCATAGCCTCCTTCTAACCCTATGCTGAGTTTTTCATGCAAATGTTCTGGTCATTAAAAAGGAAAAGAGAACACTGACTAAATAACCGAGGTAATAAGACACTTTCTACCCTTTATTGATTTTCAGGCCCAATCAGCTTTAAATGTACATATACATGAATAGTATGATTTTTCTGGTTTTCTCCTCAGAGAGAGAATACTCTCTTCTCCCTGGAAAACTCTTCTTCCATGATAGCTCTATGTCTGTAAACATTCATGTATGTGTGTAAATTATGCAGATAGATAGATATGATACTTTCTTTAGGCTATTTTCCCTTCCTACATAGACATTCAAATTACCTTGTATTATATTTTATATTTCTTATAGGAATATTATTGTAACATATCAGTGTTACTTCTTTTAGAAATCTATCTTCCATGATAATTTCATCTGTGTATCTATACTACATCAAACACTATACATCATATTATATATTCAGTATGTGTTACTTTATAGATCTGATTATTTCTAGAATTCTCTAGAACTATGCTTGCTCCAACCTAGGGGGAAAGAGATCATTGTCAACTTTCTTTTGGGACAAGCAGTTCTAATTTCACTATTCTCCTTTATGATCTATAATGTCTCTGAAAAATAATTCAAGTTTCATTTTGAACTTTGTATTTAACAATTAACTCCAACAGAATCTTTTCTCATTTGGAAAACTGTTTTTGATCACTAAACTTCAGTGTTCTCACGTAGTCAAGTTTAGCCTGTGGGGGGGGGGGGAAATGACTTTCTGAGATAATAAAATCTAAAAGGTAATTTTGATGTCACATTAAGAAACTAAAAAGCATTTCACAGAATGGTGTGAGCCAGATCCTTATTTAGTTACAAAGCCCTGCGAATCTGGGAAAGGGGATAGGCTGCAGAGTGGTTCTATTCATGGAAATCAAGTCCGTTAGAAAGGTCAAAATAGTAACTTGGATGGATTTAGATGATAAGAAAGTGAGGCAGAGTACACACTACAAATCCTATACCACAGAGACTTAGAATGGCTTTTGTTTGTCAGTATGTATAAATCAGACCTAAATCAGTAAACTCTTCCAAGTATATCAGGAAAAAGACTTATGTAATGATACACGGTTTTACTTAGTACTTAAGCTTTATCAGCTGTGGCTTTTCTAGGGCAGAGAATGTGACATGATTCTTGCTTCATATATAGAATGCTTCTCTTTGCCTTCCAAAGCTATCCGTATGACACAGATTCTCGTTGGTTGTTCGACATTTCCATCACCATCTAACACTTCTAAGCCTGCCAAGTACGTCTTCATAATAATGTTCCCTTGTCATTGTCACCAGAGAACCAGTTAGCCTTGAGGCTAGTCCCTTTCCCTTCAACTTTCTTCCACAGATGTGGCTAGGCACGGCCACATGGCAGCCCGTGTAACCTAGAAAATGGCTATCCTGTTTTATGTTCATTGAAAACAGCCACAGTCCTTTCACTTGTGGGCTTCTTAGTTTCTCTAAAGAAATGAAGTGTGTTGTAAACAAATATATGATTAAATCAGAAAGGACTCAGAAAAGGTACAAGGCCATCAGTATTGACTTGAATGTTGATATAAAACACATCTGAATACAGGATAGCCTTGAGCCCATTAACATTTCTTGGATTGTGAATACATACATTCTTATCTGGCATCCTTGTGTACAAAAAACACAAATACATAGAAACACAAACACCAATACTACTACACACTGCCAATACTTAGTTGTTGTAACCAATGCTACTGAGGCTTATTGCCTCAACTTTTCACAAAATCATTTCATAACAGTTGATTCTGAGTTTGTTGTTCCCACATAACAAGTTTACAGTCTAAAGGTAATTCCTGAGATAGCAAATTGGAGAAATTTTATATCACATTAGGAAATGAAGATTCTTTTACCTAAACTAGGTCCTTAGATTAGAAGATCATAGGGATATTTATTAAATAAGTTACTCAAGCACTTATTCTGTTAATCTCCAAGTTGTCACTTGGTGTTTAGTGTTCCCAAGAGCTGCACATTCCTCAAGCTCCAAATGTACCATCTTTTATCTCCTATATAGCTCAAAGCTTACCACCTACCAGTTCTCTACTCATCAGTACTTATCCATAACATATGGGTGTTCCTAAAATATTACATATGTAACTCTGAACTTGTACATCCTCTATGACATAAGTTTACTGTGCATCTAGTGCATATGTGTAGCATGTATGTTTCCGTCAGCCCGCCAGTCTGGGCCCATAGCCACGCCAGCCCCAAATAACACTCTGAGACTCTGTATCTGATACAATCCTGTTGGCCAGTTACCATTACTATTTATGGGCTAGCTCTGTCTTAATTATTAACCCATTTCTACTTATCTAACTATTTCCACGTGGTCGTCTTATCGGGGAGCCACGGCGGGCATCTTCCTTCCTCCCCGGGCTACATCTTGAATCCTCCTTCCCACTTCCTCTTTCCTCCTTGTCTCCTAGCCCCGCCTATCTTGCTATTTCATTGGCCACAGAGCTTTATTAACCAGTATGAGAAACATATATACAGAATAACATCTCCCATCACATATGTGTATTTTAATGCAAAAATTCTAACCATAAAAACATGAAAGTATGAGAACTAAGTGGGCTATAGAGAACAAGTTAATCAAATGGTGGTTACCAAAGAATGCCAAAGAACATGGGACTACTCAAATACAGTTATTAACCAAAAACAGTACACTAGATGGAGGCTATATTTTAAAATCTATTTTTGAATGAACTTTTTTTAAGGATTCAATATATGTGCAACATAACAACTGTACTTTTTTCAACTATTTAACTCTCTTTTGGGGTACGATTGTTTTTAAAAGATCATAAAATATAGAATTTTGGAGTCTATATACATGAGGCTACATCCTTTATAGAACATATACCTACTTCATGGATAAGAAAAGCAGATGCCAAAAAAGTGCAAAATACTGACTTTGGGCAAACTTAACCAGTCAATGACTGGAAGAGGGACAGTATATCAATTACAGATCTTAGTCAAATATAACGGCTGTTACAATCCACCATCTCCTTTAGAGTACATGTGTGCATTTCTAAATTATAATTTTAATACATACAAAATACATTTAAAAAAAACACTGGACACCACTATAGATGGAACATGCACATGGGAACCAACAAGTGCATGCATGACACATTCCATGGTAGACTCTCTGAGTTTGCACAAGCGTACAATACAACCACTCTCAACTCACGAAGTTTAAAGATGATTGTGTTCCAAGAGTTTGGAAAACATTGCCATTTCTTACCTGGCAGCTGTGTGGGGGTTGATAAAAGACATTAACAATTTGAGCTATGAGTAGACATCACATTTATTTTCTAGCACTGAAAAATTGCTCCTACCTGGGATTTAGGGGTATAATGCATCTAATGAGAGGTAGATAAGAGATTTGATTGGGATAACCAAACATGTAAGACTTTAGTAGTCTCATGTGCATGGCGACATTAGCTTGGGATGCTGGTGATTACCACTCAAGATCATCCTGTTGGCTAGCATGGTCCTATTTTTCTTTACTATGTCCAAAAGGTCTAAATCGGTAATCAGTATTTAGACTATGTATCTAAGGGAGAAATTAATTCTAGAAACACCACCCCCGCAGGTCCCAAATTCCCAGTACCACCAGTGCTTACTAAAATATAAAGTTATACAAATCTGGCATAAGAACTACATGTTCTGAATAAAACAGAGAAACTGTGAGAACTATGTCTTTTTGGAGTTGTGGATATGGATCACTGGTAAAGTGCCTCCTCTGCAAACCAAAAGTCCTGGGGTCAATCCCTAGCACGGCATCAAGCTTGGTGTGAAGTGTACATCTATAATCCTAGCACTCGGGAGATGGGGATAAGAAATTCAAGATTATTCTCAGCTACATAATGACCTTGAGGTCACCCCGAGATATGTGAGACCTTGTTTCAATAAAAAAAAAACAGCAACAAAACAACAACAACAACAACAACGAAGATCTCCAATAAAACTGGCCCAATTTTTCACCATCAATATGCACGAATAAATGCCTAATAAAGGCTATATACTTTAAAAATCATAAATCATAGCCTCTTTCAATTTTTTTATATTCCATACCTAAATGTGTTCATCTCTTTCCAAGAGGGCCTCATGTTCTCATATTCAATTAACAAGAGAGAGAGAGAGAGAGAGAGAGAGAGAGAGAGAGAGAGAGAGAGAGAGAGAGAAGAAGTCCATCCTAGTCTTCCACATCCCCTAAAAAGTGTAACTGCACATGATCCCCTTTTGCCTTCTCTCTTGGGCTTCTCTCTTCCAGCTGCAGCATTTTAATAAGAACTCAGAAAAGAACAAGGGAAGAAGCCAAGAGAAAGGCTCACTCCACTTCATCTTTTCACTCTCAACAGTAAAGCATATACAAAGCTAATCAGCAACAGAAACTCAAAGAACAGCAGCTTTCCACACCACCTCTTAACCACCAAGTGACCCAATGAAAATAGTATTACAACACTCAACAGCAACAAAAACATACAAAAAATGCAGTATCTTTGGTTGTGAGACTTTAAAAAATGGCATGCCCTAAACTTGCAAGAGTGGTGACTTTTTTTTGTTGTTTTTAAAAATGTCAATTCTGTCATGGCATTAAGAAGCTTTCTCTTTTTTTATACCTAAATCAAGCATGTTGAAAACAAAGTTCCTTTTCTTTTTTACCCCCACGATTTAGAAGTGCTGAAAATGTCTCAGGGCCAATGGCAATAAAGGACATTGCACGGTCCTGCATTTCTCTTTAAAGACAAATAATCAGCATGTCCTCTTGACTAGCATTCTTCAGGGGAGGACCCAGAGACTGCCTGATGGATGCATCACACATTACACCTTTTCAGTCCTGATGGGAATAAAGACTGACATGCAATGATAACACCACGTGGGCTTCTCAAGTTTGGATACCAGTGGAAGTTTATCTTTGCTCAGATTCCTAACCCTTCTCACAAACAAATCGGGCCTTGGGCCAAAGTTGATCAGGAAAAGAGTGTTTCAGCTTGCATATGCTCATTTGCCTGGAATTCTAGCACATCCCCACCCACACCCACTCTTCAGAATTAATTATTACAACAAAAGATATTATTAGATTATAAAGCAAAGTTACTTACCATGGAGGAGTCACTGCTTCCACTCCCGATTGGAGCTCCCTCAGCACAGGTTGGGAGGTGGGTAGAAAGTTGACTAGCCCTGCCCCCATCTATGACATCACAATCTACCTCATAAAAGGTAGTGAAAGTGCTCTGAACTCCTGTCTGATTTCCGAGAGATACAGAAAAGAGAAAGTGAGAGAGAGAGCAAGAGAAAAAAAAAATCCCGTATCCTACTTGGGAGGGAACTGGGGGAAGTGGAAGAGGGAACAGGGAATTACCTAGGAGAAAGAGGTTATGAAGGAATTTGGTGCTGAAAGAGATATGTGCCAGCTTTCTTGACATTAAGCAGCCATTCAGATTCCTCTTTAGGTATCCAACAGATAAAGGGACCATCTCGGAGAAGGATGAAGAAGCACCCTCTCATGCCCAGCACTGTCATGGATAGTTATATGGGCTCAAAAGGAATGACTCCTCTATTAAAATCATTGAACATTGCCAAGAGAGAAAGCAAGGGCTATCTGTAACTCTTAAAGCCTGGGACAAAACGTGGGAGTTCCAGGTGCCTTGCTCAGAGGTTCCAGTGTCCTGCTATGTGAGCCTGGTAAAGGTCTTGACCTCCATATACAACCCAGCATGTGGTATAAAAGGGCAACTTACCTCATTCTTTGGGGAGCATTCATTGTTGTAACTGCAAATTTTTACTATTGACTTTGGAACCCACGGGGGTTATGTGAAAGGTATGATTGAAAAGATAAGCCAATAACCAATGCCTATTTCTACCTTTACAATTCTGAAATAGTCTCAATATAGGCTGTTCTGAAAATCTTGCTGTTTCTTTGTTTTGGATTTTGGGTTTTATTTTGATTTTTAGAAAATGTTTTCCATAATTACAAATTACACTATGTATCTTCACTGGGCCTATAAAGGCCATTTTCAAAACTCTAGGAAAATCAAGATTCTTATAGTCCCCCAAACACCTGTACTTTCATACAGAGAAAGTCAAGTTTATATGACCCAGAAGCTAACTGCCTGACCAAACATTGTTGAAATAATCAACTCCAGTCTTACAGGCAGAACTTTAATGTCTGAGTCCAGTTTTATCTCAGCGACAATGCAGCAATGTATAAGGAACTATGGTGGTTCTTTCCACGTGATGGCTTAGAAATATAAAAATGTGAAATGCTCCAAGTTATGGAGTAGGAACTGTGGTTAGGAAAATAATTGGTACCAAAGAGCAGTTCCTGTTTCATAGAGAAGCCAGAGCTTCGTCTGTTTAATGCAGTGTTTCTCAGCCTGTGGGTCATACCCCTTTATGGGTTGCATATCAGATATCCTGCATATCAAATATTTATATTATGATTCATAACTAGAAAAATTACAGTTATGAAGTACCAACAAAATAATTTTCTGGTTGGGGGTTACTACAACATGAACTGCATTAAAGGGTCTCAGCATTATGCAAGTTGAGAACCACTGGTCTAGTGGGATAGATGAAAATAAGTTAGCAAAGAGTAATATTCAAGTTAATACCTCTGGCATTGACAAAGCCTGTTAGTATGTGCAGATTAAATAAGATACTAAATGTGTGATTCTTTGATTTCTAAATAAGTGCAGTTCAATTTCTAATTCTATTGTCATTTACCAAGTATATTATATTACAATATTTTCAATATGAAATTATGTGAAACTGGCAGGTTTGGGAGCAGTTTGGAACACAGAAGTTACTCAATTCAAATTAATGATAGATTTAGCAACATGACTCCCATCTTCAACTTCAAAATAAATTTTGGAGACATTTAAAGAATGTCTTTAAAGAATTCAAGGTAAAACCAAAGAAAAAACATCAAGTGTGTGTGTGCAGAAGGTCCATATCTCACATCTGACAGTTTCCCTGAGTTAGAGAAAGCAAGGGTATTCTACATGGATTTTCCTTGCTGTATTTCCACTTTTTATAATTTCATGCATAAATTCATATTCAGCATACAATAGCATGTGTTCATGAGATCTTGAAATGAATGACCCTATGAAATTTCACTTCCAGATTTTACATATTGAATCATTGATTAGTTGGCTTATCTTAGCTGTTTGTAATAATTTGCAATGTGCCATTGGTTTTGAACAATGAGTATTGCCGGATTTTTCACTTGTAGAGAATGCACTAGTCAATTATGGATACTATTTTCAAAGCTGGTTCTGAAATCTTAAAAGCTTGAGTCACTTCATTTGTTTCAAGAATTTAAAGGTCATAAAGATTAATGATGCAATTGCACATTTTCCAATACACATCTTTAGATTTTTGACTACCCAGTAAAGAAGTTATAATTCTACACCATTACAATAAAAGAATACAAATTGAGTAGTTTATAAATATGGAAATAGAACATACTGAAGTTGGACTATAATCATAATTATTTCTTGTGGTCTGCCTATTGATAATTGGGAAATGGAAAACAACTTCAGGAACCCAATGCAAAACTAGGCTGCATCAAAAAGATGCACAATAATACACTGTGCTGAAATTTCAGGTGAATTTGGTGTGACTGGTTGTGAAAATGCCTCTAGTGATATATTAGTTAAAACAATGTAACTTGCTTTGATGCAGGATGCAACCCAAGGGTCTAGCCCCTTGACAATGTTCACACAATCTGTTTGACTTCAACTAATAGTATGCTTCGTGAATTTGCCATGATATTAAAAATGGATGAGTAATCTCTTCAGTGTAAGACATAAAATGATTTTAAGATGTAAGACAGAAGTTTCTATAATTATAGTTATTATGTTCATCTGACCTAGGACATATAGGATGGCTTTTAATTTCTTTTGCATTAATTAATTAATCCAATTTAATTTCTAATACAGAAGATTGAAAAGAGACCACAGGAATGATAGGGGTACTTTAAAAGAATGATCTGCAGATGCTCTTATAAACTAATTGAACATGAATAACATGACCAGGTCAGGGCCACAAAACTTGAGCACAGTGCTATTATTCAAGAAAAGTACCTCAAGAGAAGTCTCAATAAACAACCACAGGGGCAAGTTTGAATCAGAAGTTCCTAGACAAAGGTGTACTTGTTTGGCTTGTTTGTTTTATGGTACTATCTTATGTATAACAATAAGAGCAGGAAAGAATAGATACTTCTTTAAAAACGACCCTGACTGGAATCTTTCCAAGACAGTCACTCCTAGGTGTAAATTAGATTTGTCAGAGAAAGTGGATGAATGAGGTCAAGACATAGGTCATGCAGGGGTGACAGTACATCTAGCCCCAGTTCCAGTCAACTTCATTATCAGCAAGTCATCTGCATAGATGAAGGTATTTGGAGAAAAGTAATAAAAACGAGATATAGAATTGATGATGAGAGGAAAGATTAACAGTCTAAATCAAGAAAGCTTGCCTTCTAGAAAATAGGATGAAGATGGAGGATTTAAAATACAATTCTTGTCTAAAAGAAAAGTTGACTGTTCAAGACTAGGATGAGATGATGTGTTCTGAAGCAGTTCCGGGAATCTGAAATAAGAAAACTCCATATTGCCCATCCAGAAGCATTTCCTATTTATAAGATACATGGACCATAATGTGTCACATATTTCTCTTCTGAGGGCTGTGATCAAAGCCATATTTCATAAATCATTTAAATTAGGCTGGAGAAAGCACTTGATGAAATCACCTATAGGGAATGAATGTAGACAACAGCAAGTAACACTTTCGTTTTCAGAATTCAGTGAATGAAGGGAAGAGTAAAGATACAAAGGTAGTCATCAGAAGGCTCCCTTCCATTCTAGCAGAAAATCCCAAACATCCCAATAAGCTGAGAAACAATATGGAAAAAGAGATGGGAAACATAACCTAATAAATCGCAATAGGAAGAAACTATCCTCCATGGTAATTGTTTGCTAGTAGAGACTAAGAAGCTGAGAATGACTTGTTCAACTCCTACAGAACACTGTGTCTTCACATAGTAAAAGTGTGAAAGAGTCAATGGATGCTCAAGGGATCAGAAACTATCTGGTGGGGATGAGAAATCAACGCACTTTGAATTCTTGATTGTTAGTCTGTCATTGGAAATTAGTAATACCTCAACACATGTTCTCTATAGAAGCCATCCCATCTACACACTCCTATAGTTCACTAAAAGCAGTCGCACTGGTCATCAGAACCTATGAAATCTTACATCCAAAGTGATCCATTCCAGTTCTACTCTCTATTCCAAATCATGAGAACTTTTGAACAAACACGATCCTCCTTAGAAGAATACTCTTTTCCGAACTTTATCAGACAGGGTACTGAACAGAGCCCATCCAGTCAGCTTTGCTGTATGCCTGGACATTTGGGGTAATGCAAAATTATACACAAAAACCAACAACGGAATCTCCAGAGCATCTATAGTATATGGTTTAATATTGAGTCTCCTTGTCTCATCTATTTAACATATCGACTATCTGTATTTTATCTGTTTCCTTCACTATCCTTCCTTCAGCACAGAAGCTTTGCTGGGGGCAAATCAGAGTGTAAATGAGGGGAAAAGCTGCCATAGATTAGCAAACAAAGTATTGATTAGTGTTGTAAGTAATTCTTGCTAACACTGATGAATCCTATAATACAGGAAAACCAGAAAGTTGGGATTGTATATTTATATACTTTATTCACTGAATTATTTGACTTCTCAAAATTATCTGATTATGGTTAGGGAGCAAACACATATGAAACTGCTCTTATATTTTCAAAATTATTCAAAAGGTTTCTTTTACAATGCTTATCTAATCATTATTTTAAACATTTTTTAAAGCTAGACACCAAAGACCAAGGCCCTGAGGTTGCTAAGCAAATGCCCTACCACTAAGCTAAATTCTCAAGCCATATTTGAAAGTATTACTTTAAATATTTACAATAATGAAGATCTTGGGATAGAACTTTAAAAAGCTATCGCATGTGAAACAGTCCTCAGGATTACAATATTCCTTACATTAATACTTTATAGGGCAATGCTACATCCATAAGTTTGTCTAGATTACAGATATTGCAAGATAAGGCCAGTTATCTCCCCCTCAATTATTTAACTCCCATGTATACAATATCTAAGTTTTTAAATGGTTTTATTGTTAATTGGCTGCCAAATAATTCTCAGAATATCAAGTGAAATCTAAAGTATTCATTGATCATAGATTAAGGTGTTAATTGTTTGCTTTTCTTTTAATTAGAGACTCTTCATAACTTGATATGTGTTAAAGACTCAAAGGCATAAGTGGTGATACTGAGAATTCTGGGACCAATGCATCCTATTTAAAACCATTAACTCTTTCAAATTTTATAAGAAATAAGGCCTTTGTAAAAATTTCTTTTAATTGTCAACTTGATATAGTCAAGAATAATCTAGGAGATGGACCTTTGGTCATGCCTCTGGGGGATTGTCTTTATTTTGTTAATTAATGTAGCAAGACCCAATAGAATGAAATATGGGGCCATTTCCAAGGAAGGGTACCCAGCATGGCGTAACTGGAAAAATTGAGCAGTATCATACATTTGTCCTCTCTGCTTTCCTAGTATTGAATACATTGTGATCAGCTTATTCAAGCTCCCATTGCCTTGATTTTCCCAACATAATGGTTTGTATTCGTGATCTGTGATGTAATAAATCTTTTCAATTTAAATTGCTTTTAAGTTTTTAATGCCAGCAACAGAAAATGAAACTAACACAGTTCTCAAACTAAACTAAAAATAGCTCATCAGCCCTGTACAAGTTTAGGTGATGCCACCAAATGAATCTGGTGAGATCAAATATAGCTTAATCATAAACATGTCCAGATAAAATGGGTCATTTAACTTGGCTCATGTTCTGGCTTTCCCACAGAGAGTGCCTTCCTTTTTTCAAATGAGTACATTGAAATGTAGTTCTTTTCTATATATAAAATAATTCAGGACTGTCTCCTCCACTGGCTTCACTCTATCAGTGACTGATTTCTTTCAATAGGCATACAATGGTTTGAATGAAAAATATCCCTAATAGTATTTGAATGCTTTGTCCACAGTTGGTAGCACTGTTCAGAGCACTTATGGAACCTTCAGTAAGCAGAACTTTGTTAGAATTAATACATTAGGGATGGGGGATTTCAGGATTTGTCACCTCACCCCATTTCCTATTCTTTCTTCCCACTTCCTGCTGCCATGCCTTTCTCAATATTATAGACTCCCTCCCTCGTGTTGCTTTTGGTCATGGTATTTTATTACAGCAACAAAGAAGCAAATGAGAAAAAAATATAGAACTAAGCATATTGGTAAGTTGAGAACCCCAATCACAGGATGGGTGTATATATATATATATGAATGAAAAGCCTCTTCATATACTGGACTAGTGTCCCATCATCCTTAGCAAAGGGCTGTTTAGATACCAGGTAACTGACATCCTAGATCCCTATAACACCTAACATCTAAGTAGAATTTTTACTTTTTACTTTTATATTAATTTTATATTGATTCCCTAGTTCTTCAAAAATATAAGTTTGAACAGGTTATATGCCATGTTTATACCTTTGAGAGAAGTAATTTTCACTGAAAAAACAATTAACAGTTATTTGTCCTATAGAATTTGTGAAAAAAAGAATCAGCACCTTGAATGTATTATTATGAGTATAAAACAGAATGCAGGAATCAGAATGCAGTAAGTAGACGTTGAAGTTTTTGCCATTCCAGTAACTTGGAGGTGAGGGTTAAGGGAGAAAATCTACACCATGTGGCACTCACTTTACCAATAAAGTGTGTACTAAGAATGGTCTCCATTTTGGAGTTGATAAATACCTATTTGATTTTCTTACTGCTGCACAGTACATGATCCCCAATACAGATTTATTATCTGGAATTTATGTCATCTTACTCTCTATAGATATGGAAACTGAGGCCGTTTATAGATCAAGGGAGGTAGCTTCTTTAAGCCTGAATACTTAATGACCCACTGGCTAGAAGATCAGAATAAAATTCCTCTGAATCGCTGTGAATTTCTTAAATGTATCTCCTTTTGTTCCAAAGAAACATAGAAATGTGCTCTAACTCCATGTGAAAATAGCTAGCAATTTAGATTTCCCCCCATTACTGCTATGATTTGATCACAGGAGATAATCAACAATCGACTACAGCAAAATCAAAAGATATTTTAAAAACTCCAAAAAAGGAGAGGCTTAAAGTGTAAGTCTGCACAGTTAGATGTAATGGTTGTTCCACAGACTATTTCATCCTGTTACAAAATACTAAGACTTATATATGTTTTTTTCAAGAGATGATGTCAGCATTATCAACTAGACACACACACACACAAACACATACACACACACACACACACACACACGTGTATATATATATATATATATGTATATATATATATATGACTGTACATTTTATTTTTTATAAGTTACTTTAGATCAGTTCATGTATACCAGACATTGGACTCTTACTTTATTTTTTGTCTATATGTATATGCTATTGTCAGGATGAACTTGAAATTTATTAGTTTACAGTATTTTATAGAATATTATTAATCAATCACCATGGATATTCATCTTCATCTTATATATGAATTTGTTAAATGCATAAGGTAAAATATGTACAATTAGAATGCCTCCCATCTGGACCAGTGAGATGGTCAGCCAGTAAACATGCTTGTCACACAGATCTGATGAAGTGAGTTCGATCCCCAGGACCCACTTAAAGGTCGAAGGATGGAACTGACTCACAAAATTGATCTCTGACCTTCATACAATTGCTGTGGCACACACATACACCACCATTCCAAACACAGTAATGAATAACTTGTAGCTCTTTCCTTATTTTCTGTAACTATAGATGAGTGTACCTCTCAGACCTCATCTGAGAAGTTTCTTTGTGCAGTGGATTGTGGTTAACACATAATCTCACAACTGATAAAACAGCAGAGATAAACTATCAGCGAGTGTTCAGCCACATATGATGCATGTGAGTCATCACTTTCCCTCAAGGTTGAGGGGCCATCTTGGAAGTGAAATTGTGTCTTATGGACATGGAAGGACCACTGCACTCATGGACTCAGGTGCTGTGGTTACATGTACAATCCCTGCACAAGAGCAAGTCAGTCAACATTCCAGCATAGAGGTGCAAGCCCCTCAAGAGCATCACCCTCAACTGAGTAGCTATTGATAGGCCATGGCTTCTGAGAGAGGGAGAATTGGTCTTTAAGGGAGGTCTGGTAGATTACCTACACTCCAGTGAATGGACCACACCCATACATTACATGTAGCACAAGGTGGACTCAATGGGCTACTATGAAGACAGACAGACAGACAGACAGACTTGGAAGGAGGGAAGGAAAGGACGGAGGGAGGGAGGGATGGAGGGAGGGGAGGGAGGGAGAGACGAAAGGAGGGAAGAAAAAGAAAAGGACAGGACAGGACAGGACAGAGTCTGGGGAGATGGCTCAACAATTAAGAGCACTTGTTTGCATTAAAGTTCCCAGCACCCGTATGGTGGCTCACAATTGTAACTTTAGTTCTAGTGGATAGGATACTGTCTTTTAGCCTCTACAAGCACTGGGAAAGTAAGAAGTACACAGACAAACATGCAGGCACTCACATGTATATATAAAATATAAATCTTCAAGTTTTTTTTTTAAGAGAACAAAAGGTCAGAAAGGAGTGGGAGGTCAAGGTTAGATCTGGAGCTGTTTAGGAGAGGGTCTGGTGAATACAATCAAAATATATTCTGTAAAGTTCTAAAATGAATAATGCTACATTTTTAAAAATTCATACAACTATTTTATTATGGCATGACCCACTCAATCAACTAAGCAGGGTTCATATGAGCTCATAGATACTGACATAGTAAGCTAAGGGGCCTGTCTGGGTCTTTGTATACATTATGGCTGTTAGCTTGGTGGTTTTGTGGGACTCCTAACAGTGGAAGCCAGTGTATCTCTGACTCTTTTGCTTGCACTTGAGACTCTTTTCCTCCTGTTGGATTGCTTTTACCTTGTCCTATTGTATCTTGTTTTGTCCTGTTTGGCTGTCATCTCTAGAAACCTGCTCTTTTCTGAAGAGGAAACAGAGAGGAAGTGGACCTGGGGCTAGAGGGAGGTGGGAGGAGCTAGGAAGAGTGGAAGAAGGAAAATCTCCGGTTGGGATGTAATATATGAAGGAAGAATTAATTTTAATTAAAAAAATAAATACTCAAAGTAATATTTACATTTTTAAAACTTTGGCTCTGGGGCCTGAAGAGTCGGCAAGCTGGTGAACTGACTCCCTTGTAAGCATAAAGACCTGATATCTATCCAGAACCATGTCAAAAGCCCATCACTGTGGCTTGTGCCTGGAACATAGCACCAGAGGATGCAGAGACAAGTGGATCTCTGAAGCTCACTGGTGGGCCATCCAGACAAGCCAAATCAATGAGCTTCCATTTACCTGAAAGACACTTTCTCAAAAAATAAGGGTGGAAAGTATCAGAGCAAAGAGAGCCGATGTAGGTCTTTGTTCATATGCGTGTACACAAATGTGTACTGATACCCACGTGTACGCTTGCACAGCACTAACAGATACATATACCACTATACACACAGCCATTTAAAAAAGACAAAAATACACTTTGGCTCAAGTTTCCTCTCATAAAAATACAATGCTGTCACATTTAACACACTGTTATACTAAACTACTTTGGTACTCTGTGGTAAAGTTTCTTCTTCCCTCCCCCTTTTTCTTCTTGCTTTATGCTTCATCTTCCCTTCATCCTTTATTCCTTTCCCCAAAATGGACTTACAGACATCAGACAACACAAAATTAGAAAGGTTAGTTCATACTCAAACTGAATTAAATCCATTTCTTTCTTTGTCCTAATATTTATATCACTCTATTGATCTAAAAAATTGTGCATTATTTTATTTATAACTAATTTGAACTGGTTGGCTCACAAATATACATACTGTCTTGAAATTTAATAAGGCCTGCATCTTTGGGCTGTTCAGAATTATATAAGCCAACCTAGAAAGTAGACTACCGTTAGAGAATGAGTGCTTTTCAGACAGGAGATGTGAGAATGTCTCCAAAGACTTACATCTTGAACTGCTTCATTTCTGTAATTTCTGTCATGACTCAGAAAGAGGTTTTTATGCCCATTCTCTCCCATAATTAGTTCACTTTTCCTTCTCCACCATCTCAAGTCAAAAGCAGACACAGTACAACAGGCCAGTTCCAATTCATCCACATAGAAATAGATAAAATATCAATATGCAGACATGGTACATACATGTGTATCTTATTTTAGCATGTGTTCACCATGTTAGCATAAAACATAGCTTATATTTTCAAACTCAATATTTCTTGGCAACTGCAGATAATCTATCCAAATCTCTATTCATTTAACAGGGATGTAGACTTCCTGTTTTCATATATTTCAGAAAAGAAACCATATTGATGAACTCCATGAATATGGGGAAGGCAAGCAAGAGAAAGTTATCTCCTTTAAATAATATATGTGAAATACTGACTTCTCCTGAAAAAAAAATGTAGCCATTTTGTTCCAAAGAACAATACAAATGAGGCACATACACTGGTGAAATTTTCTTGGCAAAATATTTGAAAATTTGTGTGTATGGGGTCTCATATCCTTGACTTTCAGAACTCTGAAGGCAGTCATTTGTGGCTATTTTGCACGACATGTTCATTGCTTCTTAAATTTTTCTTCATTTTGGCTATCAGTGAAAAAGGATGAAGACTCATATGAGAGCAGAAGTGGGAGAGACAGCAGGCTACGGATGCAGATGAGGCAACCACACAGCAGTCAAGCTAGTAAACAAAAGCCATGAGGCGGCCCTGAGTAGGACCATAATAACTGAGCAGTATGACAGCCAATGTTCATAACGCACTTGACTCTGCTTTATCATAGAGGTATACAGCATTCCTGCATAAGAAGCCTTCTCCCATGCCAGGATTTATGAGCTTAGTAAGACTCTAGGAAGGAAACAGGCTTCTTGATGGTGTTCTCAGTCTCAAACACCTCTGCAAATGCCAACAGTGCAAGTGATTCAAAGCCATGGTAGTTTGGGCTACATCTACATGACGAAGGACAATGGGAATGAAGCTCTGGCAGCAGTGACAGACAATGAGGACTGAGAAGTTGATGGACAGCAGCTCTACCAGGGAAAATATTAGCTCAGATGAGAGGGATGGAGTCTGAGATCCACAAGGATACACTGAGCATCCGTGTCAATCATAAGATTTGAAAGAAAAGTAACAAATGGAAGCACATGAGGCAAGCTGAACGAAAAGCACTTGGTTTCACAGGTGCTGTGGACAAATGGATATGGAAGCAGAGTGGTAATGGAAAGCTGTACCATCACGGCTGAAGATCAGAAAGGAAGCAAGGGAGATGCAATGTTTTGATCACTTCTTGGCAAAAGAGAATTGATCATCACCAGATAGACAAAAGGACACACTGCAAGACAGATAGCTCTTGACTGAGGAAGAATGGTGAAGCAGGGATCATTTTGGAAATGCAAAGAGGTGACTGTGCTTTGGGAAGAGGCACAAAATAGCCAACTGACTGAGCTCTAAGGTTCGACTGCATGGAACGGACTCTCCAGATGGGACCCATGCCAGCCAGAGCAGCTCTTTCCCAGCTATGTTTTCAGCAAGGCAAGCCACACAGGGACAGAAACACTTGCCTTGAGGATGGTTCATACTTATTCACAGAGATTCACCAAACTGCTGGTGACTTTCCAAGACAACAGAAATGATGTCAGAAGGAACTGAGTATTTGCTCACATTCATCACATTCTGTTCCTGCTCATTCCACAGGTACAGTGGCTTCCTCATGGGTAGCTGGGAAAAGAACTAAGGGTGGCATGGCCACACTTTGGAACATGGAAATCATTATAGTAAATGGCACCCTGTGTTGAGAGAAGGGGGAGGAGGGCGGAGAAGAAGTCAAGGTGAAGAGCCTCGACACAAACATTTGGAAATCTTGCCAAGAAACCTTGATTCTTCTAAAAATTCCCTGAATGTTTTTTTTTCTATGCTTTGATGGAAATGATTTAGATAGTATTTTTTTTATGAAAAGGAAAATATTAGGGTGATCTACGAAAGAATATATAACACGGTGTTTGATAACTACCTAAGATTTTGGCAACAGCACATCAACATGTATTAAATTCAGACAATTGACTGCCAAGGGTTACTGAGAACCTAGTGTGCATTGGAACCTGATAAATGTCTCATCGTCTCTAACATGTGAACACAGTCCACACTTAGAGAGGCTGGCTCCTGAGCAGAGAATGAAAATTACCGGCACTAACAAAGGGGAAGCCGACTCACAATGAGTAAATATGCAAAAAGCCCCCAATAATTAGAATAGTCACAGCTTGGCAATGAGTTTCCAGACTATGAAATTAGTTTTCTTGTGAAGAATGGAGGTTTTACAAGGCTAGTATAAACATGGGGTAATTGGAAAATCAAATTGCTCTTTGTGAGCTAGGGTAAGGTCTGGAATAATGGTGACAACATTTTTTTAAAGCTGTGAATCACTGTCATTTGGTGTTTTAGCAGTACTGTTGCCAAGAATGCTTGCCTTGGAAGTACAGCATTGGGGACTTGACATTGTGAAGCCAGAATCCCAGCTTACCCCTGACACAATGAGCTCTCCTCCCAGATTCTGAACTTCAGCCTTCACTTTGCTGCAGATGTTAAGCTGATGGCAATACAAGGCAATCCGCTGAAGGTAGGCTAATAAATCCTGCTTACATGCTGAATCAGGGCACTATAAAACAAAGGAGGGGTATCAATTAGTAAGTGCTCTTCAGTCTCTAACACTTACAGTTTAAAAGCCTTTGGTGTCACATAATTACATTCATTTAGCTCTGCTTTTTTTGTGATGCACTGGAGAAATGCCACAGTCAACGGTTTTGAGTGGATAGCTCCACTTTGGTAAGATTTTAGCCATCAACTCTCAGCTTCTATGGTTGTTTGCATAAAAACTGCACAACACCACATGAGTCTGCGTCCTAGCATGGGTTGAGGATGGGCTCACAAGGTCTGACCCCTGGTTGAAGAGCTACAGAAAGTCCAGGTTGCTGAGGAAAAGAGAGACAAATTTCTTGAGGCACAAGCTCCCTGGTAGTCACACATGAGGCATTTGTCAGCCTATATCCATGTGCATACAGGCAACACCAATTGGAGCAAGTTCATATTATACATATGAACACACATATGCAATAACAATAAATGATGAGGGTGGGTGGTGGTGGCACACGCATTTAATCCCAGCACTTGGGAGGCAGAGGCAGGTGGATCTCTGTGAGTTCGAGGCCAGCCTGGAGTTCCAGGACAGCCTCCAAAGCTACACAGAGAAACCTTGTCTCGAAAAAAAAAAAAAAAAAAAAAAAACAGAAAAAAAAACCAATGAATGATGAGAACTAACTAAATGAAGAAGATGTGGAGACACATGAAATAATGTGGAAGATTGGGAATATATCAATCAAAATGCAACAAACAAGTCTGAAAAGGGAGAGGGGACTAGTGAAGATGATGTATGAAGTTTTCTTGGGATGCCAGCATTACTTGGGCCTATTTTGTTAGCTATCTTCTGATCTCAGGGAAATTACTATTCTACAGCTTTCTTTGTTTCTAGTTCCCCCCCCCCACTTTCTCAACATGGAGAATCACAGATATAAAGCAATGGATTCCAAAAGTCCAACACTTCTGTGACAATTTGTTCCAAAGCAGGAGTGGGGCAGGGCAATTTCAGTTCAATTAGTTAGACAGACCATTTGTTTCTTTGCATTTTCTAGGAGTGCCCCCAATTAACTAAGTCTATGCATTTTGTGTGTTTTCCCTACTTATCAAAAAATGTAACAAAAATGTAACAGAAAATGTAAACTGTTCACAGAAGAGAACTCTCAAATGGACTGGGCCCCTGTAACAGGACAATCTGAAAGACCATATTTGAAACTAGGTGAAATACCCATAAAATACAGCAGCAGAGTCCTTCAACCAGAGTAATTTCTCTTGGAAGATTAATTTGCATTGTAATTTAAGTAGATAGGTACCCATCACGTGCACACAGAGTTCAGCACCCACTTCTGTAGATATTCCCTGCATCTGTGTGACATATTTCTGAGCCTTCTAAGCCAATGACTACTGAGTAAATAAAATATATTTCTGTTGCTATCAAATGTTACGTTTAAGATGCTTCTAGGTCATCATTGTTTTGTTCAGTTTGGTATTTGTAAATATATTTATATATACACACATGCATTTGGTATTTGTAAATGTTATGTATACATATGTTTAAAAAGCAATTAAAATTACATGTAAAATATTGCATATGTGTGAGTATGTATGTATGCATGATGTCAAAACCAAGAGCTGAACCTGAAGCATCTTACTTAACATAAAAGTATGACACTATGGTGTAGTCCAGTGGTAGTGCATTCAACTACCATGAGCAAGTTTCAGCCTCCACCACCTGTCATAAAACATGGGAGAAAGAAAGAACTGAGTTTACTATAAGCTACAGGAAAAAAAATTCTTTCAACTCCAGTTTCTGTGACATAACCACGTATTCAGTTAAAATTAATGAAAACATTTCTTTTATACATAATACCTACTATTGTGATATTTTTCCCTAAATGTGTTTAGCAAGTAAGAATCCCACCGAGACTGTTTTTCAGTTTTCTACAAGTACTTAATACTGTAATATTTATCCTACTCCTGAGATCCATATTCTGGAAGGAATTAACTTTAAAGTGATATCTCCCCAGAGGGCTGACGAAGCTTTCAATACAAATACCTCACAGCAAATTAAACCAGGAGTTCTATCTCAATGGAACAGTAATTAAAAATGCAGTGGTCCGTACAGCATTTATATTGCATGCATATCTCAAATCTTCATAAATTTATTTTTAGGCAAAGTGAAAGCAACCAATCTAGTCTTCGGTAATGTTGTTTTCATTATTCAAACTTAACCAGTGAAAACATAACTGGTTTATGTTTTATGACCTTTCTAAAGAATATGGCAGACCAATAGAAATTCAAAATTATCTCTGTACTTGAAAAGCGACCCAGAATTTGAAAAAGGACACCCTGCTTAAATAAAACATTAACAAAATTTCCAGATATTTCACAGATGACTGTAAACATACCAGGAGGATATGGGATTACTCTCCATCTGTTTACTACAATAATCATTATTAACAGTACTCAAATGCTCTATCTCCTAATCTAGAAATAAGTTCAGAATTGTTTATCTTTCTCTGTCTGTATCTTTGTCTCTCCTTTTCATGTGTGCATGCTTGTATATGTAAGAATATGTGTGTGTGTTCATATTGTTTGCTATCTATCAAAACTTTTGAGGAAATGCCTCATATAACACTATTAACAATTAATATTCTAAACTGTAAAGATAAAAGCAGTAATCAAAACTGGAACTATGGGATTTACCCAATACTTTCTAACATGGAAACTGAGTATGTAATGGGAAAAAAAAATTCAAATTCCACTAAATCTTTACTTCCAGAAAAAAACAACAAAATCCCTTATTAAAAGTCTTATGTAGAGTCACTCAGATATTTCTTGTGGCTACACACATCCCAGTGCCCACCAGCGTTTTCAGACAAAGACCATGGCTTTCCCTCAGATTGGTGACTGTCTTTGCTGCATGTATCCAGATGGGTCTTCTGTCTTCTTTTTCTCCTGTAGAAGGTCTCTAGAGTATTCATGAAACTTTCTAAAAAGAAGTTCAACTTAGTACTCTGAAGCCTGAAATCTGACATAACCCTAACATCTGCCACAACAATGATTTGGTTGTGAGCTGCTACAAATAATAGTGATGTTTTTTATGGTAACAGAGAAAATAATCTGAACTTATGATAATATGTTCCAAACCAGTTAGTTTTTTTTTTTTTTCAGAAACATCCCATTACATTACCCATCATGTATAAATACAATTAAAATAGGAAATTTTAATGCTTATTGCATATTCTATATTAATCATTGGATTTTCTGGTAGGAATGGTTACCTTTTACAAGGTCAGTGTGTTTATCTGGTATTTTAATGTTAAGGCTGGGTTGTTGGACAGACAGTAAATAGAAGAATAACCCTAATGTTAAAAACCGAGGGAACACATCTACAGCTGGGAACTACAACTCAAAAATCAAGAGACTAAGAATATTCACAGAGACAAAACCAGCCTTCTGTCTTTCAAGATCTTCAAAAGGTTCCACCTTCTGAAGCACAATCACATTCATTATGGAGTTTCCATGTAATGAGAGCACATGTCATTTTTATTTCAGAAGTTTATTTTGTATTTTAAAGTATATTTACTTTGAAGCAGCTCAGACTGTAGACTCTTTTTAACTGCAGCTTGAAGAGATAATCAGTTTTCCAAAAATGTCTACTGCCTAACGTACTCTCACAATGTTCCAGCAGCAAGACATGGAGAGGGATTTTGAAGTTCTAGTTCAATCCAGCAATAAAAATTGATGAAATGTAATCAAATATTCTATATAAGGCAGAGAAGGCTTCAACTGGACATCATGTGACTACACAGGTGAGTCTTTGAGGATTCACTTTATGCTATTTATTTTATCTGGGTAAAAATATGGCTGAAATCTATATTTTTCTTGGTTACAAGAATTTGTGTGTTTTATTGCAAAGCATAATTTATTATGAATTACGGACTGTTATAGTAAGATCAGTGTTAAGAATGGGAGTCATGAGCTGAAGAGATGGCTCAGCCATTAAAGGCCAGGCTCAAAACATAAGAATGGGAATCATGCTTTCTTACATGGCTAGCTTTTTGTCAACTTGACAAAAGCTGATGTCATTTGAGAAGAGAGCACTTCCATTGAGGAAATATCCCCATCAGAGTGGCCTGTAGGCAAGCCTGCCCGGCATTTTCTTGATGACAGGTCGATGGGGGAAGCCCCTAGGTAGTGCCATTTCTGGACAGGTGGTCCTGGGGTATCTGCCTTATCTTGTTTTACCCTCTCATTGTGTTAAAATTGGTTTTGTGAATGAAAAAAAAGCTGGTTTAATCTGTCATTCATTAAGCCTTTGGTGCATCTACTGAATTAAAGACACCTTTGACATGAGCTTAGCCTCAGCAGAAGCCAGTTTGTAAAATATTAGAAACATCTCCTCATGCATTTTGCAAAGGCATTTCATGGGGTGCTTAAAACTGGTCCCAGAATGCTGGTACTAACTAATTCCTCCTCTTCCTTTTGCATTACCTGATCAGCCACAGCACGGGCCAATTTGTCCATTCGAGAGCCTGCCTCTGCAATCTTCTTGGCAGCATTAATGACATCAGATGTGTTTTTCAATGGGCCTTTGCCTCTGGGGAAAAAATGCAACATAATTAGAATTCAACTGTCTACACACAAACCTACCACATTCTTGGTCCAAGATACTAGTTCTGTATTTAATGTTGTCTGGCCTAGTTATTAAAAAATTTCAGTGTTGCGGGGGGTTGATGGGAAGCAGGGGGTTGGTGACGATCTGGAGGAGAGGAGAAGAAGGAAGGGAAACTGGGATCAGTATGTAAAATAAATGAAAAGGGTTAATTAAGAGGAAGTTTCAGTGTTGCCAAAACTCACCCCAGTCTCCACATTGATAACCTGCCATGTTTC
This sequence comes from Cricetiscus sungorus, assembly GCA_030556225.1. Classification (NCBI taxonomy): domain Eukaryota; kingdom Metazoa; phylum Chordata; class Mammalia; order Rodentia; family Cricetidae; genus Cricetiscus; species Cricetiscus sungorus. The sequence continues at coordinate 6,135,022 of JANBXA010000202.1, read as the reverse complement.
CTTGTGTGTATTGGTGTGTGTGTATGGGGGGGAGGTTCCTCCTAGTTTCACATTCACATTTATCCTTCTACCATTTTTCAACAATACTCAGTTAAGATGATCATCACATGATAAAGGGACTTCTTCAGTACCCAATGGTTTCCATGTGCCAGGTCCTGTCACTGTGTGTATACGAAGCGCTTGGTCACATTGCCGTCACAGCCAGGAAGCTGGAGATGAGTGTTGCATGCTGGGGCTCAGCACACTTTCTGCATTTGCTAGAGTCCTGTGCCCGGGGAATGGCTCCTCATGCAATTAAGGTGGCTCTTCCCACATCAATGAACAGAGTCAAGGCGACCCCTCACAGACATCTCCAGAGGCAAACCTTAATGGAAACAACCCTTTATAGATATCGCCAGGGGCCTATTTCCTATGTGATTCCACAGTTTGTCACGTTATCAGTGCACAGCAACTGTTACACTCATCCACATAGGTTGAAAGCAATGAATTCTAAAATAGAAACAGTCTAAATCTGCTAAGTGTGCAGATGCATAGCCATCCATACTGTGCCCAGCACCTTCATATTATTTAACTCAAGTCCAGATGGCACTTTGAGAAGTACTTCTCTCTGAAACATAATGTCGGAATGTTTGGCTATAATTTCAGAAACTGCAAAGTTCATGATATCATGTGTTATGTGTTTTGGGTACTGATATGTGAACAATTACACTGAACACAAGGATTGTAAATGCCCTTATGCTTACAGCACCCCAACATTTGCACATATGGTTTTCAATTAGGTAGGCAATTAAACATTATATCACTCAATCAACTTGCCGGTTTAATTTTAAATGCTAATTTAAAAGGAGGGGAAATGTTGCTGCACCATGGACCTTTAAATAAACATAGCGTATGAATTTCCACTTTCTCGGGGGAGGGGTAAGTAAAGAATAGGTGGAATATGCTTATCCTTCCTTTTGAGCAGATTAAACTTCCTTAGTTTTTAGCAGATTAGATTTTCTATTATCCTTCCTTATACATATCTAAAATCCAGTGCATTTATAAGGCACCAAAATTGCTTTCCTGTGTTATAAATGTGATGAGACCCAGAGGAAAGCCACTCAGAAGTGATTTATTTAGACAACATATGGTTCTAAGATCAGGGCAATAACCACAATTGTTATGTAGTATTACAAAATGCATGACTTAAAATGGTTTTCTTCAGGTAAATGTTAATGAAGTGTGTGTTGTTTTGCTTTACCCCAGTTCTCATTTTGGAATTTGATTTTCTGTATTAATATCTGGAAATAAAAGAGTAAATTCTAAACTTGGAAGTTTCAGTTAAGTGCATTCACATTGAGTCTTCCAGAGAATACGTTCACTGACGTTTCACTAGACACTAAGATTTTTCAAGGGCAAACTAAATGCGACTCCACATGTGAATTTGTGTAATGTGGATGAGGTAAAGATTGTGTGGCAGCCTGACTCTTGTTCCCTGACATTGTTTTTACCATCTCTAAGTAGCTTCCATCCTTTTGTTGTATTCCCCCCCCCATTATTTAAAGGAAAGTTTAAATAAAGAAGCTGCCATTACTTAAAAATGTTAACATGTTACATATTTCCTTCAGACTGTAGAAGATCTCTTGTGAGGTTTTAATCTGACATGATCCCTTTATCTAAACAGAGTCACTAACAGGTTAGGGGTTGCTTTATTTTCCATTGCCAAGGAAATAAATGTACATTTGTTTACTTCAAGTATTTTGAAGTGGCGCATGACTTAACTCTGGTTCCAAGGGATCTTGCTCCCTCTCCTGGCCTCTGTGGGCACTCACATGTGTGAGGTGCACATAAACTCACCCAGGTGTACAGATCATAAACAGAAAAAGATACACACAAACATACTTAATATGCATATTAAGTATGCAAAGTTTCTCACAGAAATGTCTCCTCAAACGTTAAATACTTTTTAAAAAGTAGTAAAAATGTTCCAAGTTAGTAAAGAGTTTCTTTAGAGACATTGTACTTGCTTGAGGCTCATGTCCTCATCTTTGTGGCCAAAGTGAATCATATGGTCATTTGTTCCACAAGGGACTATAGTTCACAAGCTCCATGTGAGCACCACAATGATAAACAAATGTTTAAGAATCCAGTGTCCACACTAGAGCTTCAGTTTGAACTCTAGTAGTTAGAATCTGTGGTAGAGGGTCAGGGAGGGTCATTAAAAAAGGACAAATAAATAGTTTATGGTAACACACTCATTTTTGAGTGGAGCATTGACTCGTAGAATAGAAGACTATTCCATAAACAAATATGAAATAGAATTGATAAAGCAAATCAGAAATGACATAGCTCAGGTGTTAAAATGTCTGCCCAGTATGAATAAGCCTCTAGGTTCAATCCTCTGATCTGAAATAAATTATTTTAAATCTCCACTAAATAGACACCAAAATAATAAAGGAGTAAACCTAATTAAGGGGGCATCAGATTTATATGTTCAGCAGTATATAAAACAGGTCTGGAAGAAACACAGGTGGAACAAGGAA